>WEIV01008419.1:163753-204475 GCA_013390005.1 Calyptomena viridis | reverse complement strand
CCAAGACTAACTTTGACTACCACATCTTCCATCAGGCCTTCTCTGTTTGTAAACAGTAGGTCCAATGTGGCACCACCCTGACAGGCTCAGGAAGTACTCTTCCATACACACCAGGAGTATCCTAGACTTTCTCCTCTTCACTGTGTTGAGTATCCTAGACTTTCTCCTCTTCACTGTGTTGAGTTTCCAGGAGATATTCAACAAGTTAAAATGTCCCACAAGAACAAGGGCTAGCAATGGTGAAACATCAGCCAGTTGCTTAAAGAATACTTCACCTGCCTCTTAATCCTGGTGGAGTGGTCCATAACAATCCCACCAGGATATATGCCTCGTTAGCCTTCCCTTGATTCTTACCCAGGGACATTTGACCTCATCATCACTATTCTTGAGCCCTATGCAGTCAAAACGCGCCCTTAATATACAGAGGCACCCCGCAACTTCTCCTTCCTCACCTGTCCCTTCTGAAGAGCTTGTAGCTATCCATTCCAGTACTCCAGTCATGTGAGTCATTCCACCACATTTCTGTGACTACATCATAGCTGCTCTGCTACATGGTGGCCTCTAGCTTCTCCTGTGTGCATTGGTGTAGGGTAACAAGCAGGAGTAGGACAGGCAGGATCTGCCTTGTATGGTGCCCAGCAAAGGAAAAACGCTAATTTCTCCCACAAGCAATTTTGCCACTTGTACTGTTTGAGCAGCTGTTGTCACAAGCCTAAACACGAATTGTTGGGCTCTTGGTGGTGGTCTTGCAAGGAGACTGTGTTGACAGGGTGAGTTCATCATTGGTACAATAATGGCTTAAGGACTGATAAACTGCCCATCTGGATTATCTTCAATCTCAAAATTAAATGTTTTCCTGTTTGGTGAAAAAGAAAAGGTGGTTCTTTGTTTCTGTGTGCTGGGCTCCCAGCTCTCTGGCCAGTGATATTTCAGCTGATTTGGATGTTTCAGGAGTCTGCTGGGAAAACACGTGCTCTTGTTGCTGTTCTGCCCAGGACTGGCACAGAGGTTAAGAGCTGTCATCTCCACATTTAGAATGCAGTGCTGGAAGGAGAGAAGGGAACTTAGCGTGGAAAATACAAATCCCTCCAGCTTCCTGCTATTGCTGTTTGTTTGGAAATGGCTTAGGATGTAAAAATAAGTCTGATCTGGCAGTGTTTGGTTTACTTAATTTTTTACATGCTGGTCTGGTACTGTGCAGTTCTGAGATATGCCTGGCATACAGCACCCATGGGACAGCAGATGAGACTGGATTTCACGTCTGTGATTCAGCAGCAGCCAGGCATACAATCCTCCTCTGTCTGGTGAGGGTGTAACACAGGTCAGGTGCTGGGGTAATACTTTCTAACCTTCTTTGATGCTAATCCTACAGGATGGAGCTTAGTGTAGGGCTGCCAGGTGGGATGCTGCAAGCATCTCTTGAGTAGCCTCTTGCAGTGAGGTCTGTTCTCCTCCTGCATGGCATTAATCACTCCAGCTCTCATTGCTAGAGCTCAAAGGAGAGCTCTCTAATTTATACAGTCCAGAAACAATCCCACAAAAATTGCATTGAATTTCAGAGGTTTCAAACGCTTCAGAAACCTCTTCTCATCAGCTGTTCCTTCCAAATATCACACTTTAATTTTTTTTCAATCTATTTATTTCTTTTTATATTTATTTCATGCCTAGATATTGTTCTGCATCTCTGGCACAGTCTCTGCTCAAATCCCTGTCTTCTTTCTCAGCCTCCCAGAGTTTTCACCCCTTTCAAGGTTAATTAGTGAGGTTAAATTTAAAATGGGGCACAAGTCCAAGTATGAAAGGATCAAAGTGTAAGCAGATGCTTTGCTTTGTCTCTATGAAATCTGGCTTTCAGTGCATCTACCCCTAGAAGCCAGCTTAAGATGGAGACTTTCCTGGCTTTTACATTGAGTCTCAAGATGCTTGTCACTTAGCTTTTGCTCAGAGATCTTGGAAACAGATTTGTTATTTTAAAATGGCAAGGAAATGTTGAATAAAAGGACATGGTGCTAAAGTCCCAACAGGTATGGATGAATGTATGTAAGGGTTATGGAGTGAGTAGATGATCTTCCCAAAGTGTTACTGAAGTAATAGCAAGTGAGGACATTATTAAATGCCTCCTGTATTTTATATGATTGACACCTTTATAATAATATTCTGATATAGATGGCACACTGTTGGCTAATGAGCTGTTAGATGTAGTCTCAAATGCATTCCTGCATTCTTATAGTAATTAAAGCAATAACAAAGCAATAATAAAGCAATAATAATCTGCACAGACCTTGTGATTTAACATATCTATGCAACATTCACACTGATCTATTTTTTGTGTGCTGTGCATCCAGGGAAGAACAGGGAGGGACAGCTTGTACTGAAAATTTTGCCATCACATAGTGACAGTAAAGAACTTGGGTCAAGTCCTGCCACTGGTCATGCTGATAAGACACTGGTGTGTCAGTTGGCATAAGGAAGTTTTCCAGTCTCTCTTCAGATTAATATAAGTAGAGATATGATAAACAATTGGTACTTTATAAGTAGGTTTTAGAAGTGAACAGCTGCTCAGTTTAAAGCTGGGATATGGGATAAGGAAGGCATTTTTAATAAAAGCAGGGATGAAGCTTTACAAGAACTAGGACTCCAGTCTCCCACTGAGAAATATTCTTTCTCTAGCTCAGTGAATTTCAGTAACTTATATTTTCAATATTGATGCTTAAAGTGTTATTTTTTTTTTTCTTTATATCTGTACATATGAAGTGTTTGGCAAATTCAGCTTAAACTTAGGAATCATTTCAGGTGAGTTAAAACTACAGTGTTCAGTGACAAAAGAGCTAATCAAGGAAATATCTGTGTGTATCCTGTTAGAAAATAGCAGAAAGACCATATCCTCTCTTCCATGTCCTTTCCTTCTCTGATGTTAATAGTTTTGCAATTGACCTCAGAGTCAGTGACACCAGGAACAGACCAAGAGTCTCTTTATTCTAAACTCTGGGCATCCTAAACCCTCTCAAATCTACATTTAGGGGTGACTATTCATAGCCTGGCAAGCTGAGAACATTTTTACCATGATTAGTAACTCCTTAAGGGATTTTTATGTACATGAAATGTGATGAATGCCACTATACATTTTTATGTACAGGATAGGTTAAGAAGGCAGACTGCTTAACTTGTGGTGACCTCTCACAGAATTATGATAGCACAGCCCTCTGTGGTACAAATCTGCTGGTCAAATGTTTCCTCCCCACAATGCAATAAACATCTTTGTAATTTACGTTGAAGTAGCTGGTGGTGAAATGTGCCTGAAACACAGATACACATAGTGCAATGATCCTATCAGTTCCCGTGGGAGAGGTGCTGTGATTCCATCTGCATGGAGACTGGCTCTGACTCTGGCTGTGGGGCAGGACCTGCTCCCACTTGCTTGCCTCCCCATCCTGCGGTAGAAAATTCCTTTGTTCAATAAGTATCCTAATATGTAACTGGTTCTCAAAGGCCCTGTGGGAATACTAGTAAGTATCTCTGGCAATTGGGCTATTTTATATTGGTTTGGCTTGACTGTGTGTTTCTGTTTGTTGGGGTTTTTTATAAGCTTGGATCTTTTGTACATTCCATTTGGAGAATGAAGGGCACAGTTCCTATCACAGCAGACTAAACCTGCTGCTCTGATTAAATACTTCATGTCCACTTTTTCCTTTCTTTGTGGTTTTGTTGGTTGTTTGTGTTTTGTTGGGGATTTCTTTTCTTTTTTAAATTCACATTTTGTTTCCAGTTATCTAGACAAATGGAAGCTGTATTTCACAGTAAACGTTTATGACGTTCACAATTACACTGTCAACACATGGTGAAATACATTTTTTGTAGCACCAATACTGTGGCATTGCTAAGAATAATTTGGGGTGTACTGCCATCTAATGGCTTTGCTGACAGTAGAGGAAACATAAGCTTAGCTCCTACTAAATTCAGAAAGAAGTTAAAAGGTTTTCAGCTGAAATGTGGAAAAGTGTATTTAAAGTACATTGCTGAAGAGAATGTGTGTAGACTTGGCTCTTTTTTGACTAGTTGAGGTGCTGCAGTCTTTCATATCCCTGTTCTGGTCTGCCGTAAGAGTCATCAAGTAAATAAAGTGACACATTTGTATTTTACTGACATGGAACTCAAAGCATTCTTGAGTCTCTGTCATTAAACTTAATGGTGCTTCTTAAAACAGAAGTTCAACATTTTAACATTCCAGTTTTGGAGAGGTCTTCCTCTGGCTGTAGCTTGACCTCTTTTTGAGCTTGAAAATAAATTAATGCAGTCTGTGGCACTTTTCAAAAAAAGGAGGAATTTGTCAGGATGATCCCTCACCTCCTCCTCTCACCTCCTCTGAAACACCCTTACTGATGCATTTTGCCATGACTTCTAAATAAGGAAGCAATTAATACCCACCCACAGCAAATCTTTGAATACTTCTACTGGGCAAACAGATTTCTTTTTGCTGACAATGATTTAGCCAATAAATAAAGTCTCAATAGCCAATAGCTGCTGGCCAGAGTCAGGTGCTCAGGCAACTCTCTGGGATACCAAGGATGGGAAATCCCGCAGATTTTCCTGCGTGGGAAATCCCACAGAAAGGGCACCATGGTTCTGTCTGACCTTTGCACAAGAGAAGAATTGTTGCTTCTGTAAATGATCAGGAAAAATGCTACAGGATTAACAGTGTGAAGTGTTTCCCTTGCCACTGCAACCGCAGCTCTAGCTCTGTTCCTGCTCCATCCAGTGCTCTGTGGAGCTCCCCTGAACACACATGCACACTCTATTTCTCTGACTGGACATGTATTCAGTCAGGGGAACTCCTGACCCCTTCCTGCTCAGTGCCTGTCCCTGTGTGCCTGACTTGAGCCATGCTCTGGATGCAGCTTGCTGGTGCTGCACCTTCCCAGGAGTATCCAAGGGACACAGGGACTACAGTGTGTGTGGTTGGCCGTGCACAAAGGGAGATCTTGGGATAGAAGAAGTGATGCTCCAAAAGGCTTTTTCATCAGCTCTGCGCCACCCAGAGAACGGCCTCACTTTTTGAATTGTTTCTTGATCAATTTAGAATTATGATCATTTGCTAAACCCTCTCCCTGGAGCCCTGTGGAGTATGAAGTGCATGGCACAGTGCAACAGTCCAATCAGTTTGCAGTTTCTTAATACTGGTGTCTTCTCCTTGATGACTTCACAAGGAGTGGGAAATCATAACTTCTCTCTTCTGCTGCATTTTGTCAGTGGCAGTCCTATGTGCATGTCTGAGATCCAGAATGCATAAATTGAAGATGCTCTTAAAAAACTGTATTTTATCTATTATGGTTGACATCTCAAGCTTAAGTTGAGAAGGAGTGGGTGTGGGAAGGATATGACTGCATAAAAATGCAAAAGTTACGGAAATAGGGATGTTTGAAGTGGCCCAACTGGGTAAATGGTCTAGCTATGAGGTTAAATTTCTTAATTCCCTTAAGATTTTGAAAAGTTATATTCATGTTTTAATTCTCTGACATAAACAGTTCATTTATTGAAATATTTTTCTTTAAAAAACCCCCCACAACTTTGTGTAAAAGTATGTATGAGGATGGCCACTGTGAGTGCAAGTGAGTCTAATGAAATGATGGAAACTTTTATAAGCACACGAAGATCATTCTGTCAGTGTTCAGAAGAGTGCATCCCTGGTTAATGCTATAGACTAAGGACTGATCAGTGCTATGGACTTGTTCCTCTGGGGAAATGAGATCCTGCACAACCTTCAAAGAAAAAACTGCTTGCAGTTAAAAAGTCACTCTGGAAATATGCACAAGGAAGTTATATATAGTAAAGAAAACTGTTCTCTGCCCTAGAGAAGGCATGTACAAAAGGGTTATGTTTCAAAAGGGAAGTTTTTTCCCTCTGCTCTAAGAGGACCACTGAGCAAGAAGCACAGACTGGAGTTTGTCAATATGTGCATGGTTTCCAGTAAAGAGTGAGCTGAGACTACTCCAAGATGACCTCCTCCTACCATCCTACTTGCCAAAGCTGAACCCTAGGACAAGAGGCTTCTGGCATATTGCACATACATGTTTCCTTCCAGCTTCTTCAAGCTTACAGTTGGGTAATTGTAGCCTAGAAACACCCTTGGTCCTAAATGATTTGCACCCGAGGTTACTTCGGCTTAAGCCCTGCATACCCAATGGTCACAGTGTTGGTTTAAGAGTGATTTATCCTCTTACATACAAATGAGCTCTCTGTCCCAAATGAGCTCTCTGTGAGATGGTGTGCACACAACTGGGAAATTCAATTTTTCATTTGGGCGCCAAAATTCCACTAGGGACAAAGTTCTGTTTAATCTCACATTAACTTTGAATCATTTTGAATGAAATGTCAGTTGCCAACAGGAGGTCAAAGAAAGTAATTTAAACTGAATGTTTGTAAAGGAAACTATCGGTTAGGGTTTAGTGCATTTGGCCCAAGATGAACTTTAAAACAGGATCTTAAATTGCTTTTAGGTTGATCTTCCTCTGAGCTGATTCCAGCAAGTGGAGTGTTGTTGTTCATATGTAGCTGTTTTAGTAATCATAGGTTTCTTGCGTCTACCCTAAAGGGCTTGTACAGAACAACAGCAGCTAGTGAGATGGTAAGCTAGTTCGGGAGGAAGAGCAATGTTTTGTGAAGTATGGAAGGGACGGAGGAAGATGGGAGAAAGAGCTTTTCTGTTTCCATTCCAGAGATAAAGCAGCAGGAATTATTTTGGAAGTCTTCATATGAAATAAATAAAATGTGATGTTAGCTAGTAAAATCTGCCCCTTTTCACAGTTCAGCAGCTCGTTTGTAGCTGGTTTTGGATTGATGGATTTGAGCTCAATCCTAATTTAATGCAATGGAACTAGAAACTGCATTTTCCTACCTATGGATGCTGTTGCTGCCTTGGTGTATTTGCCTTGCTCTTCCTACCCAATTTGCTGGGACAGTGCAATAACCTCTCCTACAATCTAAACTAGAAAAGGCTTAGTGCTCCTATTCACATAAATCTGCTTTCTCACTCAACAGATGTGTGACATATGAGAGTCTCTGCAGACAGCAGCCTTTTCTGAAGAAACAGAACATTAAAAATGCACAGGAAAATCTCCATTCAGTGAAAGTCATCAAAACTTCTGCTTACAACCCAAAATGCTTAGTTCTCAACAGCCTCTTCTGAACTCATACACAGCTGCTGGCTCTTACCTCATCCTGTGTGCTATGTTCTTGCCCACATCCACACAGAATTGTCAGCAGTGGTATGGGCACGTGTTAAATCTTACAGTACTGGTTTCCTGAGTTGATGAATGAATTATATAAGTGACTGCTTTGCTAGGTTGATGTCCCAGTCATAGCCCTTGGCTGTTCTTGGCATGGAGATTGCTCTTCCTTAGGGAGCTAGGTGAAAGCTAAGATCACATCATTTTATGCTCTGTGTCCCTTTTAGAGAGAAATTTGTCTGTACAGCCCATCTGCTTCCTCACCTTATTTTGATCATGTTCTTCACGTGATTCAAGCAATTTGTGCGCCATGGCTCGTGGCTGGAGTCTCTGTAACAGGGTCTTCATCTCTCCTTTCCATACCTTCCCTTTCCATTGCATTTACAGACCGGAATGCTGTTAAAATCCATGCGTGATTAAATTAAGTCATCGGCTTTTTCTCAGCTGTTTGTTTCTGGCAGCTGGTCTTTCATAGCAGTGCACTAGTGGGGCAGGTCAGTAAAGAACTGTGAGTGTGAGGAAAAGATGAGAATTTCTGCAAAACCTGGGATGCCTCTGGGTGTAAGAGAGGCACTGTGGGAAAGACCTTGCAAATTTTGTCATTGGAGCCTTTCTGAAGCAGAGCCAGCCACATCTCACAGCCAGAAAGCAAGCTGGGTCAGAAAGTTGGCAGAACTTTTGGTTCAGTTTTGGTCTTTGTCTGAAGCTGATGGGCTGTGAATGCTGCTGAAAGCAGAGCTCTCCTTCCCACCACTGCAGGTTGAGGATTGAAGTGTTTATGGGGATGGGTGAGGGACTGAAAGGGGACTTGGGTAGAAAGCTGAGCTACTGGGATACACTGGTATGGAATGAGTTGTGGGAGGTAGAAGGCCATTCCCATCTGTTTTCCCCAGCCACAAGCAACTTCTTTGGAGGAGGGAGGGAGATACTCTAGAGGAGTGTCATGGGGCTGCACAGCAACATCTCTGATGGCCTGAGAAGACTCTCCCTTCCCTTGGGGCTCTACCTTCACACGTGGACAGATGCCACCAGCAGCTTATTGGAAACCACCATCCCATGGCTAGAAGGGCAAAAGAAGGGATGAAATTGCCATAGATATTTTTGTACTTGGAGTCCCACAGAAGTGGGAAGGATGCTGGGAGAATGTACCTCAATAATTCACAGTTGTTAAAATTGACATTTTCATAGAGTTGTGTAGGGGAAAAAATTATCTATATTGTATTCAGTCCTAATTTATTGCTCTTGACTCAGATTCCACTTTTGTTTACAGGGATGTCAGAAGAGGCTTTGAAACCATATATGTTTCCCTCAACTTACATGGCAAGTTGTCCTCACAGATGCCGGAATACAACAAGCAATTTTCCACTAACATTGTGGCCAGCTGAATTTGAATGTTTCATCCTTATGCAGAAATTTTGTCATGCACGGGTTTCTGGTATCTCCCTTTCTCTTCTCAGCTCTAGCTGTGCTCTCTGTAGCTCAGACAGATATATAGGCATTTGCTTGGATTCAATTATTTTGTATAAGAAAGCTTTGGGTTACATGTTGTTGGAATTTGCTCACAAATTATCATTAGAAAGCTTTGCTGTCATGTCAGTATGGTCGTTCTTGCAAAGCAGTCTTCTTACAAGGGCAGGTTGTTATACTTCGTGTTATTATATAGTTGAACAAATAGCTGGCAGGTAACTGTCCCTAGAACAGAAAGGGACCCAGTTCTCCTGAAACTCCAGATTGGGACAACCTGGAACATTCAGAGCAGTGATAATAACTGGGCTGGGAGAGAATATATATATATATATATATATATATACACTTTGCAAATTCTTTGATTATATATAATTCCTCACCAGTGTCATGTTTCAGAAGTCAAAGAGTTTGCAGTCTTGCCACTCCACATTTCAGCTGTGAAGGACTCACCAGAGCTCTGGACGCATCCGGATGTTAGATATACCATGGATTTTCTCAGCAAAAGCTGAGGTTGCCCAACACATGCTGAATGTCCAAATTGTTTTACTGAGATTGATAGAGACTGCAGTAAATTAGGACTGACTGACTGAAGAATAACCATGTATGAACTAGTTTAGCAGTGTTGTGCTATTAATGATTACCCATCTTTCATTACAGAACAGCACAAATAGCACAGCTGGTGTATCTAACCATCAGCTAACGAATGTTTTCCCTTCTGTTCAGACTGAATTGCTAATGGGGAAAGGTGCTGTTAGAGTTGTACATTAATTGTGCTCTCTATGGAGTGGCTGACGCCATCAGTCCCCAGAGCAGGAGCCCTGCCCATGTCAGGGCTCAGATGCTATGCTGAGTGATTGTCACTCCAGCTCCAAACCAGTGCTGCTGGGGGCAAGGAGGCACTGATGCTAACTCAAAAAGGGGGTGGGAATTCTGGGATGTGTGGGTGCGTGGAAAAATGCCTGAAGGAGAAGGCAGCAAGCCTGCAATGAATGGCATAGAGGCCAGGATTGTCTTACGCAAACCACACATGTAAAAGAAGTTGGGAGACTTCAGCGTCTGACAGAGATGTTGAATAGACACTTCAAACATTTCTTCTCCTCTGCAGAGGCAGCTGGCTGGCAATGGGACTGACTTCAGCCAATGGATCTGTTGTCTAAAATCAGGGCAGGTACTGAACAAACAGGAGCCCTTCTGAGCTGCTCCTTGGCTGCTTCTTGGTACCGGCCTGAAACCTGGAACAGGTTTGGAGGAATGGCTCACCAAAGCAGGCAGAAGACACTGGTGAAATAAGGTCATGCTGATGCATCACTCGACCAGTTTCTGTGCTGTGCCTACTCTGATACCACATCTGACAGCCCGATTGCTTGTACAGGCTGCTCAGCTTGGAAAGGCGTTATCCCAAGTGTAGTATTTCACACACACTCTTGTAATTCACTGAAACCCCCTTTGCTCTCATGGCAACTAGCCACCTACATGTATTTAATCCAAAAATAAGTGTCGTAGATTATAAATAGCTCTAGCACACACTAGAAACGTATTCCGAGGAAATATTTGGACATGATGCCTAAAGGAAGAGTCAATGAGGAAAGCAGCTTGGTTCAACTAAGTGCCAAGGTATGCATTGCTGATTTCCCTTCTTGTTCAGTTGAAATGGGTTGCTATCATGACTGTTCCTTTGTTTGCTCTTTTTTCTGATCATCATACTTTTTAGGCAGAAAAATAACTGACCTAACTTTGGTAAATAATAGCTGCAGAGCCATAATATAAAAACATCTCATTTTCTGAAGTACTGGAATCCCCCTCATCTGCTGGAGTAAACAAACAAAATATAAACTAAATATCATTTCACAGGTACTTGTTTTCTTCGTATGTCTGGTTTGGTTTCGTTGGGTTTTTTGGTGTTTGGAGGTTTTTTTTTTTTTTTGGCTGAAGCACAAACCTGGAAAAGCCATTATTTGACACATAGCAAAAAAGAGAAATACAGTTTTCTGGCTGCAAAAGACCATGTGAATTAAAAGAACAAAGTAACTTAATTCTCCAGTGTTTTGTTCCTTCCAGAGCTCTGCTAGAGATGCTGAACATTGTTAAGCACTTTAATAGAGCTGGTTGACTCATTTTGTCTTTCGCAAGAACATGGACCCCTGTTATCACAGTGTACTGAGGCCTTAAAGTCCTCCTTGAAGACACCTGGAACCTGTACATCATGAATCACTGGGCACTGTCAGACTCCTGATAAGAGTCTGATAGAGGGGGGCATGAAGGAGCTTAGGCCCAGGTCCTAGAAAGACTCGGCATCTCTAATGCTGCTCTCTTCCCTGGCAATGCAGAGCCTTTATGCCTTTGGGGGTCTGCATCCCAGTGTCTCACCCACCAGCTGTGAGGAAGCAGTCCTTCTCCTCCATTTAATCTGTTGGGTGCTGTAAGGTTGTGCAATTGGTGCAGGTGACAAGAGGAGCAGAAGACAGATGACAAAAGGCAGCGCTGGTGACTGAGTGGGTATACAGGAGTTAGGGTGATGAGTTCTGAAAGGTTTTTTTGCCAGATGCAGAACATCAAGCCCTGACTGCTTGCAGTATTAAAGGACCTGAAAAGGGATAAATGTGAAAAGAATGCATCTCAGATTCATTGGTGTAAAGCACACACAATTTCTCATTGAGGCCAATCAGCCTTTTAGTGACAGATAAGGATTAGGACACTTAGAGCCTGAAGTCAAACCTGATGTAAATTTCTAGTTTTGGAGAGAAAGGTCCTTTTCGAGGCAAAATTCTGTATTTATCTTAATGACTAACACCTCAGTAAATCGACATCTGAATGTGGATTTTCCCCTTTTCTGGCAGGAATATTATCTTTTCCAACATGCTCAGTTCGCTTTCTGCCTGTGCTTGATAGACTCTGAAATCTCCCACATCCAGAAATTTCATCTCCACATTGAAAACTGAAAGTCAGCACTTCAAAATAATAGATTGTAAAAACTTTTTTTCATTACTGATATTCTTCCCTACAAGTGTCCCACACCACAGCCTTAAACTCCTTCATCTTTGGACATCCACTGCAGGGATCAGGTAAGAAGCAGTACCATTGCTCATGAAATAAACATTGAAAGATTTAAGTAATTTTGTGTACTTTTCACATGGCCATCCGCAGAATTACAAAGGGTGCCCTGCTTATCATGGAAAGTGCCTGGAGATTCGCTTTCTTGCAATGAATATGCCAGAGCCTATTTCTGAGTAATTTATTGTTGATTTGTCAGAGTGATCAGTCCTCATAGAAAACAGTCTTTTATCTCTGACAAAACCAGCATGGCTTTAATGGGAACGGACTCTTTAACTGAGACAGTTTAAAAACACTTGCCTTTTGACCCCTTTCTTTGAGATGTGATTGAATGTGTGGAGTGTTTTTGCAAGGAGTGCAGAATAAATAAGCAGTGAGTGAGCTGTCACAAGCTGTGGAGTGAAGGTCGTATTCTTCTTTTTTTTTTTGCTTGTGTTTTGCTAGATTAACTTCAATGAGATGGGTGACTGGTCTGAATCGAGCCCATTTCTATGATGAGTTACACGTGTTGCTCCAAAGGGCAGAGTGAAACTCCAGTAAAATCTGCCTCATTTAGAAGGAAATCAGAAGGAAAAAAATGTACTAATAAGGCGAAAAGCGAGCATGCAGGAGATGAAAAGCATGAATCATACCATCATTTCCATGTCAAGGAAAACTGCACTGTCAGTGCAAAGCTGTTGCTTCCGCTCTCATGCCAGATTGATTTTCAGTTTAAATAACCTGCCAGAGTTTGTGAGTGGGGCGGGGGGTTTATGTTTGGGTAAACTTCATCTGCCTACTTATAAATTACATGCAAGCTAAAACATTCCTTCCTTGGTAGGTTTAGAGGTAAGGGTTGGAGGGTTGTGCTTGCAGCATATGTGACCCGGCTTTTCCAAGGAAGGCAGGTGGAGTCAACACGCCAGGAGAGGCAGATTTCAAAGTCTGTAGCATATCAATGCATATCTCAAGCCTCTTTGCACCTGGATTTGCCCATAACTACAAGAACAAGGACTCCATGGCTATATGAACAAGGAATCTGTGCTCCCCAAGAGGGCTCAGAAACTTTGGGATTTCTATCCACTTGCATCCATGTTAATGCATTTGCCACTGGAGAGTGCCCACAGCTCCGCAGGAGCTCGAGCCAAAGAAAACACAGCTGGGGGGAGATGCCACAGCAGGGACACGTGTACAGTCTCCAGGCTGCATTTGCTTTGGCACGGGCTCCAAGGATTGCCATGAGCAGAGCAGCTTGGGGCCTGCTTTGCTTCTCTCTGTGTCACAGACCTTCCTCAGCTTCCCGGCACAGCTCCAAGCATGGGAGTACTTTGAAGGAACACTAAGGTGAGCTGTGAAAAAGCAGCTTTTTCACAGGTAACAGCGACCTGAGCTGCCTTGAGCTGTGACAGACCATAGCTGCAAACCAGCTGCACAGCCTGTGAGATAAATCTTCCTGGTCTGCAGGTGGGATGGCAGTCTGAGGGAGGCTCCATCTGCAGGGACCACGATGTGGCAGATACCTGACCTTTCTGCAACTTGCTGTGGATTGGTTCATAATGGACAAATTTTTGTTTTGCAGTTCTGGACAAATAGTGTGCAACACTCCTCGAGGAAATCTGCACTGGGAACAAGTAGGAAACTTTATTAACATATTCTGTATTGCACAATGTAATTTCAGTAAATAACCGGTATATTTTACACTTTAAAAAATGTATACTTTATTAATTTGATACTGTCATCAGGATCAAATTGTACCCCTCAGATAACTAACTTAGACTTTACATAAGCAAACCTGACCAAAGGTGAAAAAGAAGAGATTATGTCATGTTGTAGACAGCATGCTGAGGTTCAGATATCTGGATCCACATACTCAGAGGCATTTAGACTCTGGAAAGTCTGGGCCCACATCGTTTTCCCAAGGTCAAGTAAGCAGTGTGAAGCAGAGCGATCAATTGAAAGTGTTTTCTCCATTTTTTTGCTTGCCTATATGCACAGGAATTACATGTGTGTGTGAGCATGTTAAAAAGCACATTTTTGGATGGTTGCATCATCCATTCTTGTCTCATGTCTGATACGTGGTTTGATGCCTTAGTCACTGGAACATCTTTTCTAGCATTTAGAAACCATTGACAGAAACTTTTTTCTTCTCCAAGCAGTATTCCATATGCAAAAATAAAGGCTTGTCGATTTACCATATGTAATTAAAAACAACCAACCGACCACCCCAATATTTGGTTGTAAGTTTTCAGTTAGTGTGGATCTTTCCCTATGGTCTCCTCTTGCTCACTCAATATGTAGTTTACCTCAATATGTAGTCTCTGCACTATTCAATGTGACGTTTGCAAAATCAACCCCAGTACCCTGAGAGGGATCTATCATAATCCAAAATGGTTTGAGGGTGTCAGAGTCTGGCCATTTACAAGCTATTTTGGTGGCATGCACATGCAACAGTCTTGAGTATTACACTTCCTTGACCAGCAACCTCCATGCTAAAACAGGGCTCACACAGCTTTTTTAACCAAAGGGCACTTAATTGGTTTGGAGAAAACACCAATTACTTCTCAGGACCATCTTCCCCTGTGCTGCTGCCATGACGTGCATTTGCAAACAAAATAGCAAGTGCTCAAATTTCAGTTCAATTTGTATCAACAAATCTATTTTCCCTCCTATTCAATGTCTACTACACATATGCGGGAACTGCTTATTGTTACAAGGCGGTTTCTCAATGACCTTCCTCCTCACCACCCATGACTTCTAGAACATGACACCGCCATGAGATGGTCATCACGGGAGAAATTTAGGTGGATAACCTCATAAATTTCAGAAGCACATGGCCTTTCTTCTGACTATCACAAAGACTGGAGAGAAGAAATCTATTTATTTTGTTGTTTGTGCAGTTGGAGCAGTGACCCAAGCCTTGTCAAAGGAGCCTGGACTGACAAAGAGCACAAACGTGCTGCAGAGGTCGATAGTGTTTGGTAGCTGGGATGCCATGAAAGATTTTGCATTCCTCAGCTTTAATTTCGTATAACAAAATGCAGTTCAAACCTAACCCTCAAAAAGTAAGTCAGCTCTGGTTAGTGTCATGCCATGTCCAATGTATCCATCAGGATTTGTTTTTGGTGGATTAGAGCTCTCATTTACGTATTTAATTCTTGGTCAGCAGTGCTATTGTTTTAGCTGATACTTTCAAAAGGTGTTTATTTTTGCTGCTAATCTAAGATGAGCCCTGCAATTATCTGTGAAATGGAAGAAGCAGTCTGGGGCAATTCCTTTCTGTAAATGTGATGGTCTCTGTAGGCAGTGCCTGATGGTCACCATTTTATGTTTTCTGATGTGCCTTTTTCCATGGCTATATTTTCAAAACAGTTGCATCACATTTCAAATGCCTTGATCCTTCACTAACATGTTTTATTCAAAATGTCTCTTAAAAAAAAGCAGAGACTTTTTGTCTCCTAGGTGGATTAAGTACTGTTCTAGCATTTGTGATATCTTTCCTCTGCCTCAATATTTTTATTTAATGCATGTTTTGTTGGGTGTTTCACATGATGTACTTACTAGGCAAAATAAATAAAATATTTCACTTTCACACAAGTTTCCCAAGTTTCCCGTCTTTTCAAGTTACAAAAGGATGGCTGGGACAAAGAGGCAAGAGGTGACCCCCCTTTCCCTGATTTTTAGCCTTTCTTCACCTCATCCTCTGCTCTTCGCCAAAAATAACTTGATGCTGCTGTGGCCTTGCCACTGTGTTCTCGGCACCCCTTTCTACCTTTTTCCTGCTCTGACAGATGCTTTGTTGGCTGTTCCACCACCATTTTACACCACAGGATGTAATACCTGTTTGGACCTTGGCAGATCTTATGGCTCCCTGGCATTTCTTCAGCTCCTTTATCTTCCCTGTTTTTCCTCTGCTTCTTTCTCTATAAATTTTTCTATACTTTCTCTCCCTTCCTGTCCCAGACCTGCTGCTTATGGATCATTTCCGAGAGCTTTTGCATTCACCCATAGTACTTTGCTCTGCCTTCTTTCAAGAACCTTTTAAAAGATCAGGTAACTCTGTTGATCATGAAGAGATTAGGAAGAAATTCTTTCTCTCCCTAGGGACCAAGATATAACTATTGCAGATTTTTTTCTCTCTCTCTACTATCTAGTTCTGGCTTTTTTTCTGAGATGGGACACTGCTCTAGATGCCTCCTGGAGCTGAAGTGGGAAATCCTTATGTTGCCCAAGCCTGGGAGAGTGTTAGCAGCTGAGTTTGGATTGTGCAATATTCCTTGAAAGGAGAAGTCTGGATCTAGACAGGTTCAGTTTGGGCATTCACCTGGAAGAGAACCTAGTGGATGAATGACCAACATGAGGCCTTTCAAATCTGTAAAATATCCTAGGCCTAAGATGTTCTTGAAAAGCTCTGTTTTCTGTTTGTTTACACCCTCAGTCCATCTCTGATCTCCCTAAATATGTCAATGCTGACAGCTGGAGACCTGGCACTTGGTACAAACACAATGCTGTAGTGGGATTAAGGCTATTTACAATAACTGGTTACTTGCTTTATATTTGAAACAGATGGAAAATGCACTGATGAAAACGTTAGTAAATGGATTAAGAGTAATCATAGTGCATACTTCTGAAGACTGCAGTGACACACCTAAAAAAAACCCCCAAACAACAACAAAAAAATCTCAGTACATCTCCTACCCCTTTCTTCCTCAGTCATCATGGTCATAGCTCTTTTAAATGTGGGAATAGGAATTAGGGAAAAATAATCGTCTATGCTCAATACCACTGTTAAACTTGCAAGCCTGTGTATGCATTTGTACTAACTCTAATACAATGTCTTTGATAGAGGGCAAGGGATAGTAGGATAATTAATAACTGCTCAAGATCTCCATGGATGTAAATGACCTCATTGTATTTCTAAAGGTTCAGGCGAGCCCTGCACTCCCTTCTCCTATTCTGCAGCATGCAGAAGCTATGCCTTTCCTCTACAGAAAGAGCATCTTTGAAGGCAGTGATCAAAGTTTGCTTCTAGGCTATTCTAGTTACCAGCAATATGCAGAAAAGAAACCTGAATTTGTATTAGTAATTTAACAACATCATTATGAATGAACTGCAGGAAACGATGCATCTTCTTCCTACATAAACAGTATAAATAAAACTTCTGATAAGCACTTTACTACACTGAATTCCTTATTCTTTTCTTTGAGAGCATTCCAAAATTTAGTGTGTATCTTAATCAACTTCATACGTGCTTGAGTTGGGCAAGTCAAAACTAACATGACCCTGCACATGGAAAAGCATCTCTTGCACAAGAAATTACATTCTTTTTATTCACTATATATGAAAACAGTCCCAATCATTCTATCCCTGAGGCAATAGGAACATTTCCATGTTTCTTTAACCACCGTCACCCTTCAACACTTCCCAGGATGCAAGCCTTGTTCTCAGGATGACCCTGACTGCATGGTCATTAAAGCTGAGATGAAACTGATGAAGGAAATTGACCAAATCCTCCACGTTAATGTATTCAACTGCAACAGAGTTACCAATTGCAAAGTGTGGTGCTGTTTAACCTCTCTTTTCTGTTGACTATTGATCATACTTAAATTCTTTTGTATATAAAACTTTGGTCTCTGCTTTGACACAGTTGAGTACAGGATTAGTATTGCCTGTAGGTTACCTTCTTTAAATCAACAAGGCTTTATGCATGGGTTAAATAAATATATATGAAAGCTGATATAATGTTTTAAATTAAAAAGATAGCGGTGTGCTGATACAGTGCTATGTGGGTGGCAAGCATTAAAGAAAAGGCAGGGAGATAAGTTAAACTATTCAGGTAGTGAATCAGATCTGCACTGAGTTGCAAAAGTTCTGGAAAAAAACCACCTTTTTGGAAGCATACTTATGCCAGGCTATATAGGGATTCTTTTCAAATCATAGTCCTTCTGAAGTTATGACACTTGGGTCTGGGCTGAATATCATCCAAAGGATTTCAGCTCTGTGGTCAGGTTTGATTCAGCTTCTTTAAAAACGGGTGTTTTTTGGGAGGGACTGTGACCACTTCTGGAATGTTGTAAATTAAATCCTTTGTTATCTATAGACAGACATCACAGGGGTTACAGCAGTACAAACCCCTCTTCATGTCACTGGATACTTTCTGCTTGGAGCGGGAGGGTGAGGAGCATGGTGTGGAGACAGGTGTCTCCTGAGCTCTTGGGTCCAAGCACCCAGGTCCTGCTTTTGTTCCTGTTATCTCCAAATCAGGAAAGGCTGGCTGAGAGAGATGAGGGCTTAGGCCTGTGAGAAAGACCTACAGTTTTCTCTGGCTTCAAGGCAATGAATCCTGTCTTTGCTTACTCATTATTTATATAAAGGAAAAAGAAGTAATTACAACAGAATAAACATCTAAAACAACCTCTTAAGAGCAAAAGCTAAAACAAGGAGGGGAAAATTCTGCCGTGCAGCACCCCTTCACTTAACTGAGCACAGGAATAGAGACAATATGCAGGGTTACCTGGAAGAGAGAAATACTTCCAAGTTGGCAGTTCATGGGAGATGCTGTGCAAATCAGGGAAAATTTCTGACATGTCCCAGAGTTTCCCAAAAGCCCATGTATCATTAGTCTTCTTTTGCGTCCTGGACAACATACCAAAGGGATTAACGGCTTAACCATAGCTGATTCATACATGGGGATCTGCATTGTTTATTTATTTATTTTGCTATTAGGGTCTTCCTGTTAGAGACATGGGAAACTGAGGCACAGAATGCTGGAGTGACTTGTTTAAATGTTGCCTGCGGCAGGGAGAAAAATCAAAGTCTATTGCTCAAGTCTTCTTACACTGGTTTATTACTCCTGTGCTGGTTTAACAGAGGAGTTAACAGCTTTTACTTGCATATCCCTGACTTTTCTGGCTGTAATAATACATGAGTACAATCTGTTGCTCACATTTCTCTGACTTTTCTGGCTGCGAAATGAGGTCATTTATACTGCAGGTGAAAGTGCTGATTTGCACACCCTCATTTCCCTGGAGCTTTTCGTACTTGTAGGGAGTTACATGGTGATCAAAGCCAGTGCACGGGCCAAACACTTTGCAAAAGCACGGTCGTTTTGCGTGTCTGCTCCCCTGGTCCGAGGCAGTTTAACCGTGAAAACAGGATATGGTACAACGGGCCAGACCTGATGTGCTACTTTATCGAAGTCTGTTGTCGTCAATCTCCTTCCTTATGAATAGTGGGGAAGTGGCAGTCCTACACATGGATAAACAGCCGTCACAGCAGAGATGCTTTGAACTGCTCTGTTCCTTTGGGGAAGAGATTTGAGATAAAGCCGAATCTGGAAAGCATCAGTGATGGTGCACCGAGAGCCGCTGATCCCCCCCACCGTTTCGGATCTTTCCACTACTTCCCGCCTCACTCACCCTGAGGCGGGCACCCTCCTCTCCCGCTTTCCCCGTGCTCCCCGTGCAGCCGGAGGGCCGGGAGGGGACCGCGGTGGGGGGCGTGTGCGTGTTGGTGTCCCCTCACTTCCACCGCACATCTGCCGCGACCCTGCCACATCTGGCCGCCGCCCCGCCGCGGGGCAGCATCTGCNCCCCGCTCCGGCTGCTGCTGCTCCTGGCGCTGGGGCATGCCTGGACCTACCGGGAGGAGCCGCAGGACGGCGACAGGTGGGTGTCGCGGCAGCGCGGCTGCTTCTGTGCGTTTCCTTCCCATCCACCGCCTTCTTCTTTTTCTTCCCTTATTTTTTTTCTTTTCCTTTTTTTGCCTTTTTTTTTTTCTTTTCATACTACGGTTCCACGCCTTGCAGGGAGGTTTGCTCCGAGAACAAAATCGCCACCACTCGCTACCCTTGCCTGAAGCCCACGGGGGAGCTCACCACCTGCTTCAGGTGAGCACCGCGGTCGCGGAGGACGAGGGGGGAGAGGGGGCGCGGGACACATGCGTGTCCGCGGATGGGGGCTCGCTGCCCTCGGGGAAGGCAGAGGGGAACACACGCGTGTTGGTGTCAGGCGCAGGGGCAGCAGCTGTGGCAGCTGTTTGCCTCCCCCCCTGCTCTATGCTAACCCACCCCGGCATTCCGACCACGCCGCGCACCGGGGAGCAGGTAGCTTGGTGGCATCCCTCTCGCGTTCGGCATCTCTCCCTTGGCAAGTCCTGCGGTTGTCCCAGTGAAAGATTTTAGTACTTCGCTGTAAGCGTCACCTCCGAGGCATCGCTGGAGAGGGCGTGTGTGGTTCTGATCGCCGTGCCCTGGCCACCAACAGTCCGATATGGTGAGAGGGACTTCCTCTGACCTGGGTGTCCAGGAGCACCTTGGAGCTACAGCTGCATCAGTTGCAGGATAATCTGAGATCAACTGGGTTCATGCCACATGAAGGACGTTTTCAGTTAGGTAGATGAATCATATCCTCAGAATGAGTAACTTCTTCAGCAACCAGCTCTGGGGGAGAAATTTCGGCAGAGGCCTCTCAAATTAAGTAAGATGAATCTAATACTGAATTTTCATTTTTCAGCTGTGTGTTTGAGAAACATAATCTGATTTAATGATGAAAGCTGTCCAGAACAGTTGACAGTAGATGTGCTTTTGAAGAAATGTACACAAAGTATGAGCACACGTGTATTCCTTTTCTGGTGCCCTCTGGTTAGTCCAGTCCTCACCGATGAGATGTGTCATGCATGAAAGCTGCTTCTTGTGAGAGGTTGCTTTGTGAGGGCAACTGTGCTCTGCCTTTGTGTGTATGCTTTCACGTGGCAGAGAGCCACTTATTATATCAAAAATACAACAAGGCACATCAACGCATGTGAAAAGTGTTACAGAGATTCTCCGTTTCTTCACGGAGTGTTCTCTGTTTGGCATGAACTCCAATGAGCTGCAGACACACGATGCAGCAGTGTTGTTCCTCTCTCATTCTCTCAGGGCAGGTTCATGCCCTCCAGCAGCCACAGCCACATGGAATGGTGTCCTGTCACTGCCCAGTTCTTAGCAGGATTAGCTTCTTCCCAGTACCTGGGAAGGGCTCTGCAGGGAATGGAAACCACCCTTCTCTGCTTCACTCACCTTCTCTCTTCTCTCTCTGTGAAGGTGAGGCAGAGTCCACTTATAAGTAGGTCTGTAGCATCCAGCAGCACACAACAGCTTTTGGAGGGGGACAGTAAGTAGGATTGGCAGGGAAGGAGGGTGCTTGGTTGAACCTGCAGTGTTTCTCTGGGAGCAGAGTGCTGGGGTGGACAAGATTGTGCTGAGTGGTGACTTAGTTGAATGAAAAAGCCAGAGCAGGAGTTGCATAAAGCAGCATGAAGATGATCATCCTGCCCCTTACTGCATGTCCCAAAATCCACCCGAGGACAGTGGTTCTGCTTTGTATGTGATGGGTGAGGAGGCTCCACTGACTGCTGTGGACCACCGTGCAAAGAAAGCAGGACACTGTCCAGCTGCCAGGTCCCACTTGTACTTTCTCTCATCCTTGCTGAGGTATTTCTGAGTCCCCCTCCCTTCCCAGCGCTTCCTCTGCACAATCCCGGGTGGTGTTCACCATCTGAAATAAGCACAGACTGTGAATGGGCACTTCCAAATTGCTACACTGAACTCTCAGTTGTCTTAGTTCATGTTTTCAAACCTTTTACATATCTATGATTTCTAAGTTTGCCTTGCTTTAAAAAAGAAAAAAAAAATCTATTTTCATGTAATCACGTATTTTCAAGGTCTAACCTTTAGGGTCAGGTGAGGGCTCCATTCCCCACCCCGTGAGTTCTCTTTCGTGATGTCCATATGCACAAGAGCAGAGGAGTGTCTCCGAAGCAGAGGTGTGTGGCTCAGCAGAGCAGCTCTGCACACAGTATATACCTGTGCTGCCATGTGCTGCCAGTCCTGCCCCTCCAGCCTGTGCCATGGTCTGACATGGACCAGCAGCATCACCCACCGTGGTGATGAACCTCAGGGGAAGAGCAGCATCCCCATTGCTCCTGGTAGCAAGGTGTGTTTTCAGCAGGCACATGGGGTTACCCTTGGCACAACATATTTTAGTGCAAAATTCATTAATATTTTGAGGTTGAGGCTGTTAACAAGATGACAAGAAAGTTGCAAGTGTTGACTAATGCTGTGGTGCCTCAAGGCAGATTTCATTTCATAGGACATTTAGGAACTTTAGGATTCAGTTTTCATCTCTGGAATGACAACTAACACTTAAAGAACTTCAGCTCGACAGAAACTCAGCTGTGGGTTTAAGGAGCTTTCACTCCAGGTTTCAGATAAGTTTGATTTTGATGTTCTAGTATTTATTCTTACGACATTGCTTTTTTCATCTTCCTAGACAGCTTTTTCACACTATTGCACAATGATAATAGTTATGTAATTTATATACATTTTTATAGGCTGATAAAAGGGTAGTTAATGTCAACTTCTGTTTACTATTAGCATACACACCTAACTTCATTTCTAGGTAAAAGTACCTTTTGTGTGGAAATTAAACAAACTGACACAAAATTCATCTCATGTCATAACATGTCAGGCATAAGGCAAGATGCACCACTCCTAATCTGCTGTGCAATTAGTTAAGTAAAAAAAAGATGCATACAAAGTCAGATGTCAGAATTCCTGAAAAAACTTTTTAACAGAAAGCAATTTCATCCTTTTATCCTCTTGCTGGAATTTGTCATGAAAATAAGCATGTTTTCAGAGCACTTCAATAAAAATAGCATCTTTTCATCACAAAAAATATTTCTTGATTTTATTTTTTATTAACCAGATTTATTTATGAATAAAAATGAGCCAAATGAAGGGCCAAGCCAAAAGTGGGGCCAAGCACTGAGAATATATTGGCATTTTTCCCTGCAGTCATAGCAACCTTGTACACAATCAGATGTATTTTTTTGTTTTGGATGTGTGCAGTCTGGCCCTTGGTTTAGTTTGATTTGTATTTTTTTACATGTCCTTTGTATTTATTTTCATAAGAGTACAGAGGAACAGATGCAGGGAGCTTATACAAAATCTTTTCAGTGGAAATCTCCTTTAAACTCTTGTATGTAACTGCACAAAGTACCCAATACTAATGTCCCCATCAGGTAGGAACAGAGAAGAATTTCTGCAGATATGTTGATAATGGAATGGTCCAGTAAGACTTCGAATTCCTACTGCAAAATTCTTCAAATTTCATGAAATTTGAGCAGCATGGGTCATTTGTTACTGTCTTCTCCAGCTATTTGGATGTGATGCTAACCTGTTTCACTCCCAGACAGACTTCTAAACAATTCCTTGGCATGATAAATTACATGTATGTTGCAGTTTTCTCCAGTGCTTCTGTCACAGTGCCTGTGACAATTCAGTTTCTACATTTTTAGCAGCAGTCCTTTTCATTATGGTCCTTCCTTCATTTTTATTGTAAACAGTGTTACTGTACATTGTTGCTGTGGTCCAGAAGAAAAAGCAGCATCTGGAACAGGCATCCCCTTCCTTCATCCTGATTCTGTGGCTGCATTCCCATAAGGGAGTGGTAGTGGTTATGTCAAGCCCATGAGGATCAATATCTAATTTGGTACAATTTATTAATTGGAGTTGCTCCCTCTTTACAAAACAGCAATTTTTATCTGCTCATTAACTGCTGTATATTAGAGAGTTAAATATTATATTCAGTTAGAGTTCAGAGAGTGTATTGAAAATGGTTCAGAAATGATACAAACTTAACAGAAACATTTGCTAGTGGGAAGCTGTTTGCCCATCACCAGTTGTAGGAAGATTCAGGCATGAAACAGACGGGAAAATGTGAATATTTTTATCTCCTGACTGTGCAAATCTCTGTCTACTACACTTAAATACTTTAAGATGACTTGAGTTTTACTCCTTTTCAGAAAATTTTTATAAAAATAAGGGGTTAAATTAAGGAAACCAGCATGTGTGAATCAGATAGATGAAAAGTTGAACCTAGATCTGTGTAGCTTGGGAGAACACTTTAGCCATTGCCCTCATGGGTAAAGGGAAGGTTTGTTGTTTTTTTTTTGTTTTATTAAGATGAAACTAATACTCTAAATTAGTTGACAAAACCAAGCAGACTGTTGATGTGGTGAGAGAAATTATCCATCTTTCTTTGACACCACCATAAACACTATCTCTTTCTTGGATTTTTTGCTGAAAATGAAGTGTGCAAGGAACATATTATACCCTAATTCTGTGTTTGTAGTAATGGAGACTCCTCCCAATCCTTTCTTCTCTGGGACCAGCAGGGAGTAGGAGGTTTAGAATTGGGGTGCTTTGCAGAACAATCCTACTAATGATGGTAAAATCTTTGTAAAGTCGAGGCAAACCTTTACATATCATATCTGCAAATAAGCCATATGTTGTGGGACTTAAATCTTGGCTTAGAGTTTAGACAGTAACTTTTTTTTTTGGTAGTATTTTGCAAGCAAAAGTTCTTTTAAATAGGATGAACACATTTCAATGTAAGTTGTCACCTGATAATTTGCAGCTACAAGTATTTTACAGAGGCCTTCCTTGTATTTCAGGTTTTAAATTCTGCTGTAAAAATTTGTTCTACACTTCGTAACAAAAAGACAATTCAAATGTATTGTGGAAGAGAATGCACATATACTTACACCCCACTTAGTTCTGATGCTAACCAGAGATTGTGTGCCTCAAAAAGCATTTCTTTTTACCCTCTTGAATGCTGATCCTGCTCGGGAAGCCCACTATTTTTATAGACTGTATCGTTTTGCACATTCTTAAAAGATAAAAGTGATTGCAAGTAAGTTGGATTGTAGCTGTTTCACAAAGAACAGCACTTTCACTAATATGCCCTTGGGGACCATATGCAATTCCTGGTTCCCAGATACTCAATGAGCATGTTGCAGAGCTTTCCAACATGAGAAAAAATTGCTGTATAGAATTTTTGAGCTTTCAGCTGGAGTAAGCAAGGATAACATTTGGTCATCTTATCTTCTGACTTTTCTGTCCATAAATTGCTCTTTTATAGTTGCCTTTGCATTTCCTCTCTGAAGTTTTGCTGACCATTGCAGTTGTAGTAGACTTGAAAGAGCCTCAACTGATATATTATAATATAACAGTTAAACAAGAAACATACCTGATTAATCTCCAGTTATGTTGCATGGAAGTACACAGCATGATGGAGTTTCACTGAAAATTTAAGAGAAAATACGATTTCAAATTTTGTTTTGGTTTTAGAAAGCTAAGCATACACAGTAGCTGTAATTCTGCACTACCGAAAGAGTTTCTTTATGTTTCAACAAACAAGCAATTTTTCTTTTGCATGTAGCTTTGTGGTGTAGTGCCATGAGCCGCTTCCTCTGTCACTCAGAGGGTTCTTGGCATCTAAAACATGCCCATGTAGACTGTGAGCAGTACTGAAAAGGGCTGCAGCTACTTGGTGGTTGGATTGAAAATGAGGAGAGTCAGAACTTACGAATTTATTCATCCTGTGAAGAAGCCTGTGAATATGTTTATAGTATCAGGCCCTTTTAACTCCATATCAAACCATCACCGTGAAAACCATGTGTTTAGCAAGTCTGTGACGTGGCACATCTATGGAAGGAGTGCTTCTCTCCAGGTCTCACTAATGCTAATTCTACTAATTCTTTCACTTAGTGTGGCGTTTATGGAGAAGTGCAGTAAACATACGTGTTCTCCAAGTTAAAAAGTTTTTGGTTTCTTTTATATATATATATATACACACATTTTAAAAAATCTTCCAGGGGGGTGTCATCACAGATAGAATTTCATATATATCAATAAATAAAATTTTGCTTCGGTTACACTACTTTTTTTCAAAACAATGTGTACTACAATGGTGCCAAAACATTTTTCCTTGCTTTCCTAGTTGTTGATTTTTTCTCACTATTGCTTTGGAAGTAGCACTTTCATGTTGTATTCTTCTGACTGTAGTTAGTCCTTGGTTTCATTTGTTTTCCTTTGCTGTGATTGCCAAAGGAACAGATTTCTCACAGTTACTGAGATACATTGTGAGTATCTTCTGGTTAAGAGTAACACCAGTGTCACACAGGTATCTGTAGGTTTTCATACTACATTTGTGTGGCCATGACTTTCTGGGTAACTTTTCTGTCTTAGGTGCTAAGGCTAAGAAACTTAATTATTACTGAATTTCAGTAAGGAGATGTGGGTGCTACTGGTTGTAGCAGAGACTCCTGCAGCTCCTGTGGGTCTCCTCTGCAGTGTCTCCTCTGTACAGCCAGTTTGCTCCAAGATAAAATGATATAATTAATGGTCTTTAAGAACATTGCATAATTGCTGCGAGTGGTGCTCTCAGGTAGGATGTGCTAATTAAAGGATGAGGTCAGGCAAGTGGTCGTTCACGTAGTCCAGAAGTTTTTGATGTTCACATCAAAGCAGTTTGGAGAATTTTAAAACTGGCAAGCCAAGAGCCAGTTTATCCACTTTATGATAAGTGCCCTCCCTGGTGGTTTGATTGATAATGAAATCCAGGTGGATTGCATTATGGTTTTCATCTACAGAATATAGGGTTAAATATGAACTGACTTTCCTGGTCATGTCATCTAGCTCAGAGACTCCAGACAAACAAAATAGTAGCCCCAGGGCCTCCCATGGCTGGTACAAAATATGTAATAAAAATAGGCCGCCAAAGGGAACATGACTTCTGTAATTATCCTAAGTATTGTATATGCTCCCTAAGGTCAGGCTGTTTTGTCCTTAAAAAAGTGATTGAGGTCTCTCTTGGTAACAGCAGGATGTTATTAATACTTGTATTACTGCTCCCATTGTGATAGAGACATGTTGAGCAGGGTTGTTCTGTACTGATTGCAGTCAAAATGGGCATTACAGAAAAGGCAGGGATGGAAGGATAAAGATATGGAGCAGCAAGGGAGAGAAAGGACAAAAAACCCAGGGGTGCGGAGCAGGCAGAAAAAAGAATTAATATAGCCATAAAAAGAGAAAAATTCCATCCTGGTGGTGGTTTGTGTGACAGATATGTGTGTGACAGACGGGAGGTAATCACTCCCCAAAGAAGTATAATTAAAATGCTTCCAGGCTTCTATTTAAGTAGGACCCAGGAAGACAAAGCATCAGCCAAAATCAGACAAAAAACCATGCACACTCACCCTAGGGAGGATTCCTGTTCTCACAACTTGGAGTTAAGCTACAGGCATTGATGCATCTTGACAGCCTCTCCCCTTCCTGCCTTCCTCACTCTGGAAAATCTCTCCCCCTCTGTCCTCTGTAAAAGTGCGGGTCTGTGCAGGGGTAGGAGGGACAGCTTACTAGTAGATATTTAAGTTTCTCAGTTCAGATTGACTGCACTCCTTGTCGTAGCACAGAGCTATTGGGAAGTAGTTGAGCATGAAACATATAAACTACTCTTGGAAAAGTAGATCAGGCTTGCTAAACATCCCAGGTGAAATAGGATGGCCTGTACTCTGTTGTGAATACCATTGCCCAATACTAAGAGCGTGTGGGTGACAGGTTTTCTGAGACCTTTGCTGTGCTGACCTATTTTTCTGTCACTGCATGTTTGGGAGAGAACTTGCTGTGTGTGCACAACAAGGTTACACAAAGCAGGTATGTGTGAGATGCCTGGTTGTACCACTGATTTACCTATGTGCAATTATACTGTACCTGCTCAGGATACGTCTTATTTCAGACTGCACTCTCTAGTGCAATGCTAGTCATTTAAGGCATGTGTGATTTTGGGTTTCATTGAGACTGTGCTGAATTCTCACAATCTTGAGTTTAATATTTTGGTTTTGCCTCCACCACAGTGCCCCAAATCCTGAGATGACTTTTCTCTCAATGTGCGAGTCACTGGTCAGTGTTTGATACCAGTGTCACTTCAGCTGGAGCTGTTGGGAATGGCACAGGGCTTTGCAGTGGGTCAGTGACAGTGAGAAGATCTGCTCTGGAGACCTTTGCTTGTGTTGCTGATGTCTCCTACAGATCCACATGGGTCATTCCAGGGTTCCTCTTTTTAATTGTGCTTAACATTCAAACAAGCAAAGCTGGCTTTGGTCAGTAAAATAAAACAGTAAAATAAAAAATAACAATAAAAACGCCAAGAAAAAAAATCCAAATAAAACCAAAATAAAAAAAAAAACATTTCCCCAAAATCTGCTCAGAATTTTTTTCTGTGTTGTCCATTTTCTGTTTACTTGGTTTCAGTTTTTAAAGTGGCTTCTTTTGTAAACTAACAGTAGCAAATGTCACTCTGCTGCTCTACTTTGCCATTTCTTCTATGTGGTTCCAATTGTAAGCAGAAACAATGGAAAGCAGAATCCATGCAACGTTGACTTGATTTCTTCTTGGCCTAGTAAAAGAAAGCAATTTGTTTGCATCTCCTAAAGGATAGCTCTGTTTAACAGTTGAAGAGAAAAACAGTTTCAGTTTTAGACACTAATCTCAGAGCTTACTTGTGTTTGGAAAATCCTTCTTGCTTAAAGAGTGTTTTCCATCATTTTACGTTGATTTCACTGTTGAACCTGGTTCAAAAAATGAAGTACAAGACTGTCAAACATTTAATGTACATCCAGCTATTAAAAATATGTTCTTCTGAGTTTTTTGTTAAATTTAAGTTCTAACCACATTCATCTTAATTGGTGATCTGTGCTGGAATTAAAATGAGGTGAAATACCCAGTGATTGTATTCACTGCATTAATTTTAGCAGCCACTCAATAGTAAACATACATCAAACAGAATTTTTCTGCATCCTTTTCAAATGGTCTGGGAGATAAAGTGGTGCATAAGTGGGAAAGAGAGGCAAAATCAAAGCTATAATCTGAGTTTTTAAATGGATTGTTCTTGGAAAATGAATAAGCTTATTATAGGTCAAAAGCAAGTTATTGTAGAGTGAGACTTTGGAGAAATGTAGGGCACTATTCATCTTGGCTAGCAAGTGTATTGCAGACAATAGTCTTTCTATGGAGAAATTACTGGTGCATAGCTTCCAGTGTAAAACAGCAGTGTTCATGTTGGCTTCATCGTGTCATTATCATCCCTCGAGGGAGAAGGTCGACCACCTAATTCTCCTTAATAAGTTGTGTAAGTCCAAGGAGTTAGATGGTACCGTCTGCAAAATGGATGAAGGAATATGTTAAATATTATTATAATATTTCAGGAGCAAGGGATATATCCTGAAACTATAGAAATTCATGAAAATACCCAAAAAAAGTGTGCTCAGAATTGTATTTATAAGAGAGAGCAAATTGGATGGAGTTTTTCATTGTAAATAACTTGCTACCCAGAGCTCCAATGTCCCAGTGGGATGTTAGTAACTCTGTGATCACATTCAGCACACTTAATGTATGTTGTAAATCTGACATCTTGCCTATTCAACAAGATGGTATTATCATACTCAATTTTCATTATAGAGTTTATTATCGTAGCTGCACCAAAATGTTGATGTTGTTTCCTAAACATTGCTCTCTGGAATTCTGACAAAACCCCTTAGTTTAGAGATTATTGCCTTTCAGAGTCAAAACGAGTTATAATTCAAACAAAAATAGCCAAAGGGAAAATTATTTAATCTTTAAAATAGTATTGTTGGAACAAGAAAAAAACTGGGTGAGAATGTGGTTGAGGGTCTTTGGTCCATCTAAGCGGTCGGGAAGTGGAGAGTGAGAAAGAGACTTGAGGGACCAGAGGTCACTGGAGCTACTGTTTGGTAAACACTTAATTCTACTGGGAATATGTGCTTTTAACTGCAGCTCACTGAGGCAGGAGCAAGGAGCAGTGGCAGAGAGACACAGTGGCAGTCTGGGCTGATCTCTGAGTGCTGCCTGGAAATCTGCAGCGTGATGAACCCAGCTGTGGTTGGGCTGTCGGTCTGTAGGATGGTCTGGACAGTCTATGGGCAAGTGTTGCCTCAGACTGTGACTCTTGTGGTGCCTCGTTTGCTGGCTTCTTGATATGTTACTTAATGTGCTGCTTATATGGAAACCAGGATATTTACTTAAGCGGATGCGTGAAAATTGTTTTGATACATATTTGGGTTTTAAAACTTATTAGTATTTTGGGGGTGTTTTGTTTGGTTGGTTTGTTTTTTTCATGAAGAAAGAGCATGTCTACATGTAGTTGTTTCCTTTTTTTTTTTTTTGAGATTTCATGGAAAAATTCTCAGTTCAGGCTTTTCTGATTTTAAAATGAAGAAACACAAAATGGAATGGGATTAAAAATGGAGATCATGGAATGCATTTTTATTCTATCTTATCCTGCTTGCCTTCTAGCTTGTCTAATAACAAAACAGAAGATAGTAAACATGTTACTTCTGAGAGTGTTTCTCTGCTCAATGTCACACTTCAGTTCCCCACATTTATATCTTCCAAATAAAATGCAGCAAGTTAGGGAAACAAGAGGACAACCTGACACTTCCCAGTTTTCAGACATTTCTGTTAAGAGTCTGCTTTAGGAGTCCAGGCTCAGATTCTTCTCTCTGTATGTGGTCAATGACGAAAAAGGGGAAGAGTAACCTTTGGAGCAAGCTAGCACGTCCTAGTTCTTCTTAGTTTGAAAACTTCTTAAAAGAAATGAATATTCTCCTGTGATATAACCTCAGTGAAGAGCTTTACCCACAGGAGTTTTTTGAAGACAGACCTGAATTCCTGGCGTCTTCTCTGGGTGCGACGCAGATTCAAAGTGCAGTCAAACCTTTTCCACTTATTTGATCTTAAATTAGGTCCTTTTCCTGCAGAAATTTTTCTGTGTGGCACAGGAGTTTAAGAAAACTGCTTGCATGAATGTGTCTGCAAGACTGGTCTCTTTTTTATTTTTCTCTAAAGCTCTCCTCTGTTGAAGGAGGGTTCTCTTGGTCCCTGCATGGGCACTAAGGAGGCTGTATGAAAAGATTTGCAGAGATTTGCATTTCCATAGCTCTGCTGACTTCCCTGGACCTACACCAAAGTGCGTCAGTTTGGGAATTCTTCATAATTATGCTTAGCATTCCATGAAAAAAAAGAACGCAAAAAGATATTAAAGCAGATTGAATGTATCTTACCAATGAAGCAAGTTCTCTGCTTGGTTTTCCAAGCTAAGATTCTTGGCCAGAGTCTTGTTTGTGCTGTTTGTTGTCCTCGCAGTGACCCACACTTGAGTTGTGGTTTTCTTGACCGTGCCTGGAAGGGTCCTTGAAGGTGCCCCTTCAGATTTACATCAGTGGGAGCTCTGCAATCCAGGAAGGAGATTTGGTTTAACCTTAGGACAGACTTGAGAGCAGTCCAGTTGTAGTTCTATGTCCTGGGCTGAATTTCTGTGTTCCTCAAGGAGTTGTATCATGCCAAGTCCTGCTTTCAGTTACCCGCTAAGGCTTTCTATAGGATGTCAGTATTAGCTGCTTCTCCAGCTATATAATGAAGGAAAAAGCCTAATTGTGCCTCGCAAGGGAAAAAAAAGAACTTATAGCTTACACTGAAGACGCAGTGTTCCTATTATTGCAAAAAAGATTGCCATAAATCAAATGTTCCAATAACTTGCTGGACTTTGTTTACTTTGGTGATGTGCTGTCATTCCAGTTCAACAAAATACTACTGTTTGAGATAAGAAGAAAAAAATGCTCATTTTTAAAAGTAATTTTTTTCATATCCAGCAAGAGACAAATTAGATTTTTGTGATGTTTTCTTATGTTTCAAAAGTATCCAGAGTATTTCCACAGTGGGACTAAGCTTATGGTACATCACTGGAACATCTCCAGTGAAAATAACTGTGGCAGAGTAAAAAAGAGCAGTGGAAAACAAAGTAGTCAGGAGCAAGACTGGCTAATGTACACATATATTTATTTACACATCCTTGTTTGCAGTATAGACCACTGGATATTTTTAAGTACCAGAAAAAATAGACTTCAAACATTTTCATTGACCTTACAGCCGTTACAGTTATAAGTAGTTCCAATGAAAAGAAAACTCTTCCAAGAAATTTTCCTTAAGGACTTGACAAGGATTTAATGTAGGACAAATATATCTTCATGATGGAAATAGAGAGGAAACTTTCCTGTGTTCAGATTCCTCTTAATTGTGCGTTAGGTCTTAAAACCCTGGCTGTATTCCATATTGTCCCATTTGTTGCCTTGCTCTGTACAGCTTCTCTTTTGGAAGAAAGAACAAAACAAATGCAGCAACCCTTTTATTAAATGCCATCTTGACCTTGCTTCTTGAAAATAAAATGGCCCATAAGATGAAAAATTACAGCAAGTGTTTATTACTGAAATCCAGTCTCAGTTGTGAGGAGATTAACTGTTTCAAAAGATTCAATATCCTGCCTGCTGCAATGGGATGCATCTGGAAAAGAGCTGCAAAGCTGGAGAGAACTGGAAAAGGCTGTGTAATATCTTGCTCTGTAGACATGTGATTGGTATTTATGGGAAATGCTTGAGAACACAAGTTTCAGAAGTGGTCCTAACCAAAAGCCACCACCCCGATTGTCCTGTCAGTTACACAGGGCTGCTGTGGGGAAGACCTGGACCATGTCTCCTTACATCATCCCAAACTGGCCGATGACAATGGTAGAGAGAAACCAAACAGGGATTTGGAAGTCAAGTGTAAAGTTGGTTTTCTGCATGTGTATATCAATATCTGGATGAAAAGCTACTTTATGCCTGACTTTTTTTGTAGAAAAACTAGTACCCAAGCACATTTACATAGCATGAAAAAGGTCTTCCTTCCAAAAAAAAGGATGGGTATTTCTGGGGAGAAGGTTCTTGATAAATACAGAAGTAGATGCTAGCTAGAAATAGTTTTTATTTTTAAAGTGGCTAAATTGCAGTCTTTAAATAAGTTTTCAAGCTTTTCCTTGTTCCTGGAGGCAAAGTTAAGTTGATTTGAGGATATTTTTTCATCTTTTAGTCCATATCAGTAAAACATTCTCCATTTGAAAGACTCCCAAAAATCTTTCACGATGCTTCTATGAAAAGTAATTTAGTTTATTGAACAGAATATATGGTTTTTGCAGCCCTTGTTACTGAAAGTTTTGTAAGTAAATATAAGATGTTTTTTATTATTTAGTAGCAGACACATAGAGGATGGCAGCTTATTCGCCTGCTTTGCTCTGACTAAATATCTGTCTTTAAAAGACTTTGAGAGGCACAGGCACCTGCTGCTTTTCGTTTGCAATTTCCATACTGATTTTTTCATACAAATTTTTTTTTAAATTTTCCTTTTTTAAGAGTAAATTTTCCACGATGTACTTTCCTGTTAACTGCTGTGAGCTAGTTCATAGGCTACAGTTGGATGGCAAGTCATTCCCTTCGTAAAATCAATGTTTAGATGGAGGATTAGCCATGGAGCCCTTAATTTTTTCTTTTACAGCATATAGCTGAAAATCATAACAAAAGGAAATTATTTATAAACTTATCATCTCAGCTGTTGAAGTTAGAAGGTTCTGGCAATCTCTTAGCTGTCAGTAATGGCAGAGCATGGATTCTCTTGGAAGAAATTTGAGTTGAGATATGACAGCATATACTCATAAAAATGTTACATGATTGTCTCACCCAAGACAGCAAGAATGCTTTGTGTTTGTTTTTTAGTACCAATGAGCAGAAAAATGAGCTAGAGACAAAGCCTGTTTTGCACCACCAGTGCAAATAGGGTGCAATCAAATTCGTTGGCTTTGATTGAGCTTCTCTAGATTTATGCTGATTTAAGTGATCATGAAAATAAGATTTAGCTCCTATAATTCAGCTTGTGTGAAATGTCTCCCAGTTCCCATCAGGATGAAATAATTTGATTGTATTTTACAAGGAATCATCTAACTCAGCAGTTATTGTGTATGAGCAAGTAAGTTTTGGTTTTTTAGCATTTTTTCTGTCTCACCATAGATTTTTAAAGTTATTTTTGATTGTGGGTTATACATGATTTAAAAAAAAAATTACAAACAACCCAAACCCAGGAACAAAAAATGCCCTGACAAAAGCCCAACAAACCCCATCTTTCTTGCATAATCTGTTTGGGTAGTCAGTAGTTCTGGGCTGCTTCTAAATAAGTAAATAAAAGATGTGCGTTTTTTAAAAAAAGTTGAAAATCTTCGATGAACTCATGTATCTTCACTAAAGACTATAAGACTTTGTATTTTTAGCCATGTCTGTCAGGATCAGCCTAAGTTTATTCTCAGCTCTGTGATGCCCAAAGAGATGGATCATCAAACCACTTGGATGCTTTGCTCCATTGGTTTTGGTGGGAGTCAGATGAGGACCTGTGCTCAAGTAGAGGGTACATGGAATAAAAAGATTAATAAGAGTTGGTTAATTCTGTTATGTGGTAGCACTTCGTAACTTACTGATGTGAAAAACAAAACAAAACGGGTCACAAATCTCATTTTAGAATATAATCAAGTTTGTGTTCAATATCTTTGCCAAGCCTACTAGGATGATGTTCTCTATTCTTCACCTTCAGATCAGTTTCCTACTTCTCTGAATTTTTCTGCATTTATCATCATCCCTGGACTGCAGAGAGCAGAAAAGATGCTTAATTTTAAGGTTATATCTGCTCCTTCCAAGTTCCAAGGCAGAACATACTCTCTCTTTTCCCTTGTTAATTATCCAAGAGTCTCAGTGGTAGTTTTTGTTACAGATCTGCATTTTTCCCTTCCTAGATGTATGACTTTAACTGATGAAGTTCTGTACAGATCACTGCAAAGTTCCCTCAAAGTTTTCTTTTTTATTTGCTTGCAAATACTTTAAACTTTGTTAAAACAGTGCTGCAAGTAACCCCAATGGAAAACACTTTAGTCTTATCAGGAGTCTGTGGGGAATGTGTGAGTCTGCCAAAGCAGGAATTGGATATGCCCAGGAGGGAGAAACCCCACCAGCATCAGGGCATGGCAGGATGGCATCGTTCTCATTCTGTGCTGTGTGACAAGGTACCATGGAGTGAGTCTGAGAGGAAACTAAAGACATGGATCTGATCACAAACGTAAAGATGCACAGATTTGAACAGAAAATAAATCCTGGATCATTTTCATTCTGGGACAGGTAGGGTTGGAAATGCAGAGGTACAGGATGAGCATCCATGAGACCACTAGCCTGTCATGCTTGTGAAGAGTAAAAAGCCCATTAACTTGAATAAATAAGAGAAGACTTATATCTATGAAAACTCTGGACTTATTGCAGAATTCAGAGAGAAACAGAGGCAGTGCTTCTCTTGGGGCACCCAGAACTGTGAGGAGGTGCTCTAAAGTGCCCCTTTTTCTGTCGTCTGAGAAGAGCCAAAGAGCACATCCCACAGAAGAAAACTGCATTTTCTGTCTGCTTTAAAGATGTCACTCTGATCAGATTTTCTCCACTGTTTTCCTAGAGGAACATATGCAATCACTTGAATGTTTGCGCTTTTCTAACACTCTTGCTTGGTGGATCATCACCTCTGGTACTTAGATGTCTGGAAATGAGAGAAAATAAACAGTGGTCTAAACTTGGCAGGAATTGATCCCCAATAGGGATTACCTAAAACCTTTGCTTTTCTATGTAGTTTAAAGAGGCAGCTTGTTGTAGGTAAAATAAATTTATCTGGCCTAGTGGAACTATTGGAGCAACTGTCTCATCAGGAGATGATGCTGCAAAGTGAGAGGCTCATCTGGCCAAGGCACAGGAGGAAAGATCTGGTTGCTGGACAACCAGGAACTGGAAAAGTATGGTGGCACAGTGGATGTGGTGAAGTATTTTCAGTTGTGGTGAGAAAATTTTAATACTACTGTTCAAACCCTGGGTAAGACGTCAGCTGAAACAGCCTGAGCAATCCTGATTGTTAACTTGCAAGGATGAGGATGCACACCTGGGACAAGGCTTTCAGAAACAGGGACAGCACATGTGATGGGAAGCGGGAAGTGGTTTAGAGATAGAAAGAAGAAACATCCCTCTTGGGAAGGTACTAGTTCATCCTAGTTAAAATGTTACGTAGCTATTTGACTGATGATGAGTGCCAAGATTTAAGACGTGAGTCTTGTTAGGTGTAGTGCCATGTTCTTGTGGAAATCAGCCTCTGGGTTTGCAGCTGGTTTGCACTAGGAATTCTGGACATGGTGATGGCACCATGCAAGCACCTAACTTGGAGTTGTCATCTCTGTGCTGTACAGCTCAGATGCTTTCATTAGCCTGCAAAACTGCACACAGAGTAATTTTCTTTGTTATGTATGTCATCTAACTGACCAAGCTGAGCCAGTGTATTCCCATCTCACTTGGGAAATGCCACTGCCACCCTCACATCTCCAAAGCCAGCAGCCCCCAGGCTGTGGTCATGCTTGCTCCAGCCTGGAGGTGTTCGGGGTCAGCACAAGTGGGGTGTTGTGGACACCAGCAATACCCCTCACACTTGCACCAGTGCCTCTCATTCTACCACTGATGACTTCAGCAGCATAGGAATCCTGAGTCTCCCAGATCATGGCCTGGTGCCTTAAAATCGGGTGCTCCTTCCTTTTTGGCATTTTGGCGGGGCTTTTAGCTTTGTTATTGAAAGTGGCAAATGTGGGAAATCTTATCTCTTGTCTGAATGACTTCCATGGCTGTGCTCAACATCCTGTGATGGTGCTGTCTCTTTATGAATGTCTCGCTTGTCATTGTTAGCGTGGAACAAATATCCCTGGAAATACACAAAACAAGGAAATATAGAAAAATATTTGCTATAAAACAGGATTGTGTTTAAATTGAAGGTTTTCCCAAGGAGCTTACTAATACACACTTAGAGCAGAGCGTGCTTTGTCTAGCCCTGAATGCTGACTTTTTCTTTTCAATCCTAGCAGGATAACATGGGGCATTTTCAATGTCAGAGTCTCTTTCATGGAGCTGAATCATGACAAGTCTTTTGTACAGAATGGTTTAAAAACTGAAATGGAGTTAGAGCCTTAATGTCATAAAAGTACATGAATTACTAGAAAATTAGATTTTAAATGAGTTAACAGTATGATATTGTACTGATCTTTGAGGGTGGGGAAGAAATGTTTGAGTATGCTTTTCTCAGTACCTGATCCACAAATCTAAACATCACTCATACAGTGTCTCCAGGGACACAGTTTTGGGTAAAAGCCATGATGTTGTTCAAAGAACAGAACTTTTGCTCTTTATGAAGTTGTTCCAACTGGCAATTTTGGGATTGAATGTCTCAAGACACATGTAAAAAAAGAACTATTTTGTATGTCTGCTCGAATCCAGTCTGGAGGCTGCTGATACACATGTTGGGACAGTTTGACTTTGCTTTGTTTCATCAGGAGAGTGAAGAGGTGGATTGTTGTGTTTAGGTGATTTTCACAGATGCTCGTTACCAGATAGTAAGAGAGCAGAGACTTAATCTGGAGGTTGACTCTCCAGTGACCCTTAAAGTTGGAGTAACTGGGAAAGCAGCAGTTGCACTAATAAAAGCTGAAAATTAGCTGAAGGCTAAGAAAAGGGAGATTGTTGCTGTAAGAAGAACTGAACTGATGCCAGCAGAAAGCTGATACAGGAGCGACATGAGCGATATTATCTCCCCAACAGTCATGACTGTGTTCCAGAGGCTGCAAGGTCAGACCCTGGGTTTGCTTAAGGCCACATGAAGACAAAATATATCCTTTCTATACTACTGTAAACTGGGAGCTGAAACAGGATAATTAACTTTATTAGAATGACCTCTCTGCTTTGTGGAACTTCTCTGTGTATTTTTTAGCCAGGAAAGACAGAAGAGCCTTTGAAAAATTAGTTTCCACCAAGTTTGAAATGACTCTATGATCAGAAAGAGTGAGGCTTTGGGTCTATTTTCTGGCATTTGTAGAAATTGCTCCATCTAGATTATTTTTACCATGAGTAGGATCTTACTATGGAATGAAGATTTACAGGATGGAGTCAAGACAAACATGTCCCAGCCATCCACTTAACTTCCAACCCAACATTTAGAGATGTTTTCTCCTGACCTTGTGTATTTAAGGGTCATTACCACAAATACCAGAGATTTTGGGGCAGGTTCTGGCCTTTTCATTATCTTTTAGATCCTTGGGACATGAATGAAGGACAGCTCAATCATGAGTCACAGTGGCACAACATCACCAAAGGCATTATGATCAGTTAACAGAAAAAGCCCGAGCTTGCCAAATATTTGAAAGTTACTGACACATTTAGTGTTGGTACAGCCGTGACCAGCTCTTTAGAAATAGCCACTACATAAGCTGGTAACTAGTTGCATGAAGGGCTCAGGGTACTGGAAGATACTGTAAGAATGATGCAGTCTCACGGGTATTTAGTTTTGGCACATGCTGAATGGTCAGTAACTGTCCATGTAACTTCATGTGTAAAATAAACAGAATGGAAAATGTACAAGTAAATAAAAATACCGATGCCTTTTTCCAGATCCTGACGAAATCGTTAAGTGAAAGGTAACACTCTGTGTCAGTTAAACAACCTGACAAGCCAGGAGGTAAAATTAGGTAAATTAAACATTTTACAGAAAAGTAAAGTAGTGGACTTCAGCTCTTGTTTCTTTGCTTGCTTGTTTGCATGTGTATTTTTCAAAAAAATGAGAATACTCACATGACAAAGTTACTTGCTGTAGGTCAGTGTGTTCCTAAATGCCATGCTGAACTAAACTAAATCCCACGCCTAAACTCCCTGAGTCTGGACATGGGGATGCCAGCAGGCAGCAGCTGATACTTCAGTGCCACCGAAGTGCCAAGTCAGCTTTTTAGATGGATCAGGTGGGAGGAAACACTTTCCACAGTTGTATGCTATCTCATTCTTCAATTTTACTTTTTTCTTTTCTGTTTCCTAGCACAGAGAGAGAAATATGGTTGTGTTGTTTTGTTGGGGTTTTTTTGATTAGTATCTACCAAAGGAAGCTAGACACAAGAAAATGTTTTTGCTGTAACTACTTGTTACAGGCTAAGAGAAATTATTGTATCTAGTTCAGGATTTAAAAATATAGTTCCAATTCTAAAGCCAATAGCTGTATCTCATGCTGTTATTTTGGCAGGGATCTCCAGAGGGGGTACAGTTTAGCAGAAAAGGGGTGGAGACCTCAAGAAACATTAACTTTCTTGGAAAAGGCTAAAATGACCAAATATTATGGGAGAGATTGGAAAAACAGAAATTCTCTCTAATCTCTGGAGAGGTATCAGAAGTAAGGCTTTCTCAGACAATATACGATCTCTTGTATCTATCAACTGAAATTAAAATCCAAAGGTAAAATCAGGGCTGGGAAGCACTTTGTAGGCTCTGACAACCCCCAATATCCATAATTTATGTCGGAGTTACAGGGAAATGTGAAACAGTATTTTAAGATGTGACATCTGTAAATTTGCCGTAACTTTTAAGGAAGGGCAAAGTGAGGAAAGAGCTGTCATTTTAGTAGGTTTTAGGATTTCTGTTCCACTTGTCTTGAATGTGATCTCAATGCATGCTGCAGACTGAAATCAGCACAGGAAACTCAGATCTTTAAATAGAAACTAGGTGCATTTTCTTATAATCCCAAACCATGCAGGGCTGGGGGGAGGGGAGAGGGGAAGAGATGAGTGTTGCTAACTGATATAAAAATTACTTTTCCTCCAGTGTGGATTAGTTTTTACTGTCTCACAATCATACAGAAGATTTTTAGACAGTCTTATGGCATTAGTTCATTTCCAACAAATGAACAAATGTTGTTTGTTGTTGTTGATTGTTTGCTTTTTTTTTCCCTTCCAGACTAAGCATTTTTAATGTCTTGTTACATAGCACTGATTAAATAAATGAAGCACCACAGGGGTTGTGAGGTCTCAACCGGTGTTTTGTATTCAGGGAAAGCTTCGGGAACTGTAAATCCTCTAAAAAGGAACCCATAACTTGCAGTCTGAGGAAAACGGTCCTGAGCCTCCCTAAATACAACCTCTGGTTTGGAGGTACAGAGCCCACATCTTCCTGCATCCTTCTGCACACTTCCCAAGGGAAGGAGCTGCAAGCTGTTCATGAGAGTGCACAGTGGTGATGGGATGCCCCTCACTGAGGACACAATATCTCGAGAAACAAGTCCAAAACACATCTGTGCCGTATAAAAGGAGCCAGCTCCTGCTACTATCAGCATCTCCCATCAGCTGGCATTAAAACTGACTGGGTAGGAGGTTACATGAAGAGCCCATGAAGCCTTAACAGTGATCAGTTTTCAGGAGCAACGTGATACTGGCTGTGGGATAGAAACCTAAATCGCTTGCATTTTTGCTGACATTTTGCCAGTGGTGTTTTAGAGCTCAGACCACACAAGGAAAATGGTGTTCCAGGATATATCGCCTCCTTAAAGAGGGGCTGTGAGACTATGACCTAATGTTTATAATTGTAAGAGTTATTGAGAGTCAATTGAAAATGCAAAGTTCCCAAGTGACTGCATTTATCACTTGTGTGATTAGCATACTTGTGGAGTATAAACAGCTGAACAAATCCAAATGGCTAGTGAAGTTCATCAAGCAAAAGAACATTTAAAATATGTCAGATATAATTGAAAATGTAGGTAAAGGCATGATTTTAACCCCTGCTCAGAGAGGATGATCAAAGGGGTTTTTAATGGGCTTTTCAGCATGGCTGGTACCCATAAATGTCTGGGCCAGTAGAGTTTACTTGGGAACTGATAGGAATATTGATAATATCACTGTACTTGGTGAGATTTTACACATTCAGATATGAAAGCTTGCATTATGAATTACTCCTGAGAAGTTTGGTTTTAGCAAAATGCTCCTATGACAAGCTTTACTTTTAGCATAAATATATCAAAATATGTTAAAATATGTAGCATAATTTTATGNAAAATTATTTTTATTTTTGTTGACCTTCCTTTGAAAAAGATTTATTATTTTTAGGATTTGGCTAAGGTCGAAGTTAAGGATTTTTCCCAGCTTACTCCATTTCAATATGCCTGCATCCTGGAGAAGGAATCTGGGGAAAGAGGGGAGAAACATAAAGTACCATTACTGAAAGTACAACAACTGAAAATTGCAGACGTGTTTCATTGACTTCATAACAAGTTTTACTTCATGCCGTTTTATCCTGTCTCGTTTATATGTTATTTTTTTAGGCATGTCAATGCTACTTAATAAAAAAAAAAGAAAAGAAAATTTTATCTCTCTTTTTTTAA
>WEIV01008419.1:86583-162665 GCA_013390005.1 Calyptomena viridis | reverse complement strand
CCATCTTTTTTCAGTCAGCCCGGGGAGTGTGCTCTTTGGGAGCTTGCACCTAATTCACGTCAGCAGTTTCAGTAAACATGTAGTAAATAACACATTTGAAAAAAAAAAAAAGTGTTGGAATGTATTTTTTAACAGCTTTTACACCTGTATTACTGACATTTTTTCAGGATGCTGTATGTCACATGAACATAATCCAAGAATAGTCACGCAGTGATTTTGGAGAAACAAACACTCGGAGATCGAGGGGATCTTTTCCATCTACTCCTTTCTGCTGAGCACTAGATCTGCCCATTGTCATCTCTTACGTTTTGGATGACTTTGGGCTATGGGGATGGGTAATGGGGAGTCAAATGCCTTGTCTGTGCATGGCATATCAAACTTCCACGGTTGTGGTGGCTCGAGGTGTGGGGGCTGCCTTAAAGACACACTCTCCTGTCAGCAAGGTGTCTCAGCTGCACTCTACAAAAGCGGCGGTTTTCTCAGTAAAATCCATGACTCACATTTTCTCTGCTTAGTTTATGATTTATTTCTCAAAATGACCCTAACATGCATTTCTTGTAAATGGCCCGTAGCCCCATGAGAGAGGCTTGGCTCATCTGCTGTGGCTTTTGAAATCCTAATGACCGTTTAATCGAGTAAATGTGAGATAAGCTGTGAGCTAGAGCTGGTTTCATGGCTCTGCTTGCATTTAACAGAGTCATGGTCTTCAAACAATACGTATCCTAAAGCGTTAAACCATCCTGGGCACTGATGGCATTAAGCTATTTTCCACACCCACAGTCTAGCTGTGCATCTGCGACTCAGTGTGAATTGCCCCACAGTTGGGGAAGTCACAAATACCCATGTACACTGTCTTTCATTACACAGCTTAATGAGATTTCCACATTCCCCAGGAAACCAGCTTGGCCTGCAGATGGGTGATAACCACATTAGTTTTTTCTATGGCCACCACGTCCTCCTGTTCCTGAGATCCTCTCCATAGGAAAGGCATGGTTGTGAGTAACAGATTGTAAAAAAAGGAGTTACAACAGATGCCAGTATTTCAACTTCATACTGTTAAAATATATTTTAAATAATAGTGGGAAGGAACATATTACAATTTTTAAGGGGTTTTTTTAGTTTGTTTTCGTGTGAACCTCCAGGTAATGTTGAGAGGCTGGTTTGTAGTTTCCATGCTCATGGCAGATACCCAGCAGGAGATAATTACCTTTCAAGAGTGTCTGGCTTATTTTAGGGACTTAAAATAACTGTTCGGTAGAGAATAAATTGTTCCAAAGTTTCATGCTTGAGAAAAGATCTCCCAAACTACAAAGTTTTATCAAGAACAAATGAGATACTAAACGAACGTGCGAGCAACCACTTAAGATCTGACTAAAGGAAAATTCTGCTCCAAACAACACAAAACTACAGGAATGTGTTTTGTCAAAGTCACAATTCGTTGAGTTAAATTTTTTCAGATCTGACTGCTCTCTCCCTCTCTCAGAGCACAAACACAGAACATATTTTTCCATTTTCAAACCCTCTGTGTCTGGAATTGACACAACCATTGAAGAGAGAGGAGCTTGGTCATGTAGCTGTGCTGGGGAATGTAAAAGTTCCATTAAAAGTTCATGTTAATTTACATGTGCATCGTGAAAAATATTGGGATATCAAATTAGATAGAGTAGAGCATCAACCTGGTCACAGAAGTTACAAGTGAATTTTATCCTCGTTTTTACAAGGAGACGTGAACAGGTCCTTCTGCAGTCTCCAGATGCAGTCTGTATTTTACCAATCTTAACAGATCTCTTTTCTACTTGACTGCTTATAATGTTGATATAATATCTAGTATTAAACTCTGTTTTTTATGTAATCTCTTTTCAGTCATGTTGCAAAAACATTGGTTATTAAACAAACCTCAACCAAAGCACGGAAAAGTGAATGTCATTCAACTCCTTAAGGGTGAAAAATTGTGCTCTTAAATACACGTTTTCAGGTTTGATTCATAAGAAGGTATAGGCTCCTTACTTCTAAAATTGTGATCTAAAGTTACGTAATTTCCAAGTATTTTAAAATGAAGAAATGTTTAGAGTAATTTCCTGTTTCCATAGAATGCCATGCCCAGAAACAGGAAAGGAAAATCTGTTTCTCTACTTGCATCGTGCATGTCCAGAGGACATCCCCAGCCAGCCAAGCACTGTCCTGGGCTGTAATTAAAATAAGATTAAGATCTAGTACAGGTCTATTGTAAATGAGTGTGTTTCAAGTATCAATAATGCAACAACATTTTCTCCATATTAGGACTATACCTTATATATGTGAGATTTTCTATGGAACTGTAAATTTTTTTTGGATGGGGGCCTATCACCACAGTCTGCGTGGTATTTTGAAAATAGGTGTGTAAAGGGTGTGTGATTTGATTGTTTATTTCTGTCTTAAATCACAGTGGGTGTTTTGTAACACCTGTGTTTGGTTTTGTAAATAAATGAATGTGATAAATGAATGCCTGGCAGACATATGCAATAGGAAATATGGTCATGTCACAGGCAAGACAGGACATCCTCTTCCTGGGCATAACCAAGGGTCTGATCTTTTCCTGGTTATGCTGAATTAATACAGAGTTAAGTTCTTGACTAGGAGATTTTTTTATGTGCAATAACTTTGTGTTTTTAAATATAGCCACAGGAAATGGAAGAGTCGTTAATGAATTTAGAGTAGATGAGTTTGCAAACAAAACCAAAGAGGACTCCCTGTGCTGAAAATGTTAGCAGACACTGGGTAAAAAACCTTTTTTGGGAGTTCTTTGGTCACAATGGGTGCTTCAACATCAACTTTTGGCTGCTGTGTTGTTTCCTGAAGGGCTTGTTATTACCCCACAATTAATTGAGACTACAAATAGTTCCATAATCCTCCTGACAGAAGTGCTGGTTTTTTTAAAATTTGCCTCGTGTGAATGATGTTAGCCTTTCCATTTTTGGACAAGAGTATGTCCATTACACAGTCTATTAATATTTTTCCTACGGGAGGCAAATCCATACACACCAGTGATCTCTTGGGTGTTATTTCTCATGCAAATTCAGATTTTGTATTTAAAGACGTTTTTAGCCTCTAATGCTGATGATGCTTGGTAAAATGACACTGCAGTGAGGAATACAGCCCGTTCTGTGCCTCCCCTAAGCCTGCAGAGATGCCTACAAGCCATTTTCTTACATGCTTCTCTTGCCTGTGGCCTGTCTTTCATCTATGAGTTAATTGATCCAATATTTTCTGAGATAATTATCTTAAGCTTTGACAATTCTGTTAGGAAAGCGGTTGAGCATGTAAATAAAAAACAAACCCCATATGCTTTCAGCACCCTCGCAATTAGGCAGCAGTACTAATGGTTGGCTTATCAGGAACAACAATGGAATTTTTTCCTTCTATAATTGAGGGTGAGGTTGTGCCTTGATTACTGACCTCCTGGGAGTTCAAAGCTCTAAGAGAGATACCTCAGCTACCACCCGTTCTGTGATCATTTTGTATTTCTCAGTGATGGCAAATAAATATACTTATACCCCCAAATTTAACTAGTTCCTCAAAGCTTTATGTGGTGCTGGGGGAAAGGCTCATTATGAAGTTCAACCAGGACTTTAAGTTGCTTGGTAGGACAACACAGTCTCTTTTTCCTGTTGATTTGCCATAAGGCTGCATTTTTGGTGGTGTTAGAGGTTGCAGTCTGCCTTCAGAAGAGAGCTGCAGATGCAGCATCCTCACTGCCATTTTATACTCAATGCAAAGAAAATGCATCAAAAGAACAGTAAATCACTAATTACTATAAAGTAGAAACTTCACTTTGGTTCTGTTCTAGTAGTGGTATTTACACCATAGGTTTTCATCAGCCTTTAGTGGCAGGGAGGGTAGCCATCAGAATATAATTAAACTCCATTTAGAGAGTTTAATTTGTGCTTTGGTGCTGAGGGAGTTGTTCCAAAGCTTAGAGTTATAAAGGGGATTTAATCACAAAAGATTAAATAAATCCCAGCTATATTTGACAAGCGTTTCACTCTTCAGTAAGTCATATGATCCATAATAATTCTCCAAAAAGCCTAATTAGCTCTGTTCCTTATTTAAATGATATTTCTTCCACAAGACTCTTCTGGTCTGTGTTGCCTTTTTGATACATGTTTTGCTAATCAGGCTTTTCATCCATCCAGTTAATCATCCCTTCCCTGTGTGAAGCCCTACTCCCTCCACAGTCACCAAGATGCTTTAGATGTCTCATAACCCAGCCTCGGAAAGCTTGTGTGGCCAAGTGCCCCGGGGCAGATGAGAGCAGGAGTCAAAGGCCAGCATGATAGAGAGCAGCATCATTTAAACCTGTCTGAAGAAACCTCTGAAGAGATTTTTGCTGGAGGCTTTCATTCCACCCATGACCTCCTCCACCAGGACAGACACACACTTTATCCTCTTCATGGAAACTTTTATTTTCTTCAGCCTTCATGTCCTTTTTTCATGTGGGGTTTCTAGCAGGAAACACTTGTAGTGTATTGCCCCAAGCTTACTGCAGTTTCAGTATCGTGCTGGGCATGTGTCACTCTGCCAGGGTACATACTTGGCTCAGAAAAAAAATCAAATCTTTTACCTGATCAAAAATTCCTCAGACAGAGTGCATTAACTTTTCCAAATGCTTGAAATTATTAATGGAGATGCCTTCTGAAGTGTAATAACAAACCTGCGTGTTCTTGTAAGCAAATATGTAATCAGTTCGCATCTGCTGTGCCAGGGAGCAACATTTGTCAAGGTTCATTTGGCTACAGTTATCCCTTGTTTTTCCCCTTCAAAACTCAGTTGCAGAATTTCCAAACTGCTTTCTGTTGAACAATAACAAAGAAATGAGGGAGCTCTCATGCATACTAATCATTTGCATGTTTTGCCTGAAATCTTTAATGGTTGGCTGTGCAAATGCTGTTTCCTCTGCATCAAGACCTGGTTTGGATCTGGAAGCCAGATTTCTGGAAAACAGTGTAACACTGACTTATTTTCTATGGCTAAATTCCTTAAAAGGACGCTTAAACTTGTCCATCGGTGTGTGTTTATCACCCAGCTTTAAGCTGACTTAAGTGACCAGATTGCCTGGGAGCACAGGTGTATAAGCCCTGACACAGGTATCAGAGCAATGCTTAGCAAATCCATCTTAATTCCACAGATCAATCATGCTGCAATGATTTTTATTATTATTTTGTTACAACTATTTTTAAATTTTTTTACTTTCTATGAGGCTCCAAGTAGACATAAAAAAATGTATATGTCTAGAATATCAACCCAAATGGTTCTGTGGGGAGGAAGATACCTTAATGGAGAAAGAATTCACCTGTTGGGCTGATACTGGACAACTCTTTTTTCAATTTTGTTTCATAAGATTGCTTATCGAGGCCAAGCAAAAGCCCAGGCAAGGTGTGCAGTCCTGTCCATGCTCACACAGTGATGCAGCCTGCCCTTCTGTGCTGCTGTGTGGGTTCAAAAGGGAATTAATGAGCCATGCTTGAGAGAGGCAGCAGTTTTTTGGTTCAGATTGCATAGTCTGTGCACTAGAGATTGTGAGATATCTGTGGCTAACAACCCCTTTAGGGTCTGTTACCTCCCCAAGCTGGTGCCAGTTCAGGCACAGGGTCTCTGTCCTGACTGCAGTTCTGTACATATGTCTGAGGGTAAGAGCAATCCCTATGAGGTGGCAAATCCCCATGTTTAGGACCAAGGAAGGTAGAGCTTGTTAGCGAACAGGCTTTGCAGGGCTGAATGACCCGCTGGCAGCAGTGGTTTGGCAATTCAGAGCTGCCATGTGCATGGACAGTGCTCTGCTTTGGTTGTTTTTCAGGATATCAACTCCTGATGTTTCTGTCCCAGCCTCTTCCAAGTGACATAAGCTCTGCCAGCAAAAATCTCATTTGTTGTACAGTAAATCATTCAACATTTGAAAGATTCCTTAAAATCAGTCTGTACTCTGCGAATTTTGCATAGAGAGATTTCCCAAGTGGTCAAAACAGATGTCAGATGTTCTGCTTTTAGGATCTTCCCAGTTTCATCCTTCCTTAAAACAGAGGGATACACTGAGATATTTCTTGAATTGCAATCCATGGGAGAGGGAAATTATTTTGCTCCATTTCTGCAGCCGGAATGTTTTTCCTGAAGGTATGATATGCAATCAGTCACAAATTTAAAAACAATTATAATTTAGAAAATAGAAAGTCTGGGTTCCGATCCTGAAGCAGTCTATGACATTTTACTCTCCTTACTTGGGATCTTCTTGTTATACTTTGGATATCCTGTGGATTTGGGTCAGAAAACAATAAATTTCAGCCAGAGCTGAAAAGCAGATATATCCTCAAGGAATAAACAATGTTGGCTAATTTACCTGAGAATAACTTGTTATAGACTTTTCTAACAGCTTTAACCATTGCCATTAAAATTTAGAACACAATTTGATTTTTTCAACTAATTAAAAAAAAAAAGAAAATAAAAAAATACCCAGAGAAACATATTGTGTTTATAAAAAGCCACATTATTGCAGCATGTACTGTCCACTTCCCCTGGCACAGATGAGGGGCAGTGCAGTTGGTGTGGACACTCCTCATGTGTCCTGTGTTGCTCGTATTGGTCCCAGTCACTCTGGCCTTGGTGTCCATATCCCTCCTTCCCCTGCATCCTGAGCTGGCATTAGTCCCCAGCAATGAGAAGTCTCTTATCCAACCTGAACTAATGCTCTCTGAGCCAAGTGTGTCTCCCTCATCCCCACCAAACTGCCACTATTATATGTGTGCCAGGATCATACAAACCAGGTAAAACCTTACAAAGAAGGATGAAGAGGAATAAGGATGATTGTGTGAGGAATGAGGACAGCACAGAGCCTAAGAGACAGGAGAACTGGTAGCAGAAAATAGAAATTCCCTGCTCTGTAGAGGCATCCCCATGAGAGGGACTTTGCTCCCTGACACAGTGTACCTTTGCAGCTGCAGTTTAGTCCCAAATCATGGATGAAACTGTTAAGAAACTTGAGGCATTTCCAAGATTTCAGAGGGGCTTTGTAAATGCACTAAAGCCTTTGTTTGACCTTTTCCTGTAATCTCCTGAGTGCAGCATTGTTTAGTCAAAAAATAATAATAATTTTGTGAATAATTATAATAATAATTGCTATGTGATTTCTTTTTCACAATTTTTATATCAGCAGCCATTTACCAAAAATAGCTGAGGTGTTTACATAATTGAGAGCTTTTAAAAACATATTGTCTGCATTGTTCCTGGTTCATTCAAATATTGAATAAATTCTGCGCCAAAGAAGGCTACGGGATGTTTGAAGTTGTTTATGGGGGTAAGAGGAGATGACTCTCACTGGTTTTAATGAAGCCAAGATTTTCAAAGGCAAATTAAGTCTGTTTACTTAATTTTTTGGGTCAGGAGTCTTGCTCTTCTGGGATGGACTGGGGAATATTTTGAAACCCAAACCAATGGAGCCAGGACACAAAGATGTCTCAGTTCCCCTACCAAACTCCTCACCCAAGCAGGTGAAGAGCTGACCAGGTGCTAGACACTGTGAGAGTCAGTTTTTCTGATTGATCAGCTACAGAGGGTGGGTTTATTGGTGGCTGTGTGGGTTGACTTTCCATCGATCATCAGGGCAGTTTGTGGTGCTGTAGGCAGACAGGGATGCAGCTCCTGAAGCTACAATGGCCCTGAGTCAGTGGCTGCATATCAGGCTGGAGCAGATCCTTCTGCAACATGGCAAAAAGACAGCTCCAGTGGTAGCTGTTAGACTCCAAATTGTGTGTGCCACCTCCTTGGCATGCCACCTACTTACTGCTGGAATAGGGATGGAGGAGGAAAACCCTGCAATGCTTGGCCATTTTTAGTGCTCTTTCCCTAAGCTATTGCTTAAGACAGAGCTGGGATAGACGGACTTTTGTTTTGACCTACCTATGGCAGCTTTCTAGTCTTATCATCACTGGTTATTTATGCTGCTCTTGTGTCTATTAATTTCCAAAGTAGTCTTGTTTTAAAGTGTTTCATCTTTCTGGGCATTTGGAGAACACATGCAAGTACTTAGTGAAGTGTCGGTCTGATTTAGTTTCTCAATAACTTGAAAATAAAATACGTCTCTTAAAAAAATGTGAAAGATTCAAAGGGCCAAAATGCTACATTTGAAAATGGCAAAACACTCTGAAATTTGTTTTAACAGTTTGGATGCACTAATACATTCCTTTCATCCCTCCTAAACTTCTTGGCTTACTAGAAAGATTCCTATCCAGATTGTCTCTAACAAATTCATCCTACAGATGGGTTGCACAACTAAAAGCGATCTTATTGTTCATTTTTAGGCTTTCAGTGGTATCATCAAATATTGGATTGATTGTTGTTTTCTAATCTTAATTTTAGTGTCATTTTAAGTGCACAGAGGGGTTTTAAAAATAATTCAAGATGTGATCATGCCAAAAGCTGCATCTGGATTTCTGGAGGATGAGGGAAGCTTTGAATCAAACAACTGGCAAGTTTGCTGGATAGGGAAAGGCCAGCATAGTACTCTTAACCTGTGCAGTTATCAACGGGAACTCTTGGCTGCTATGGTTGAGTTGCTTAACGTTTTGTTTCATTGGGAATTGTGTGTCCATGATTTTGCTTAACGCCTGAGCTGCTGAGTCCTGGCTGTCCTGAGAAAAACCTCTGCCTGGGGAGAGAAGGATGAGTTTCTTGTTATCATTTTTGGATTTTTTTAAGCTGTTGTCTGTAGAGACACTCTAGAAGGTAAAACCAAAAGCCAAAAACATCAAGTGAAGAAACCCCCCAGCTGTGCAGTATCCCTGTACCTGCTGCAGGCTGCCTTCCTTCACTTTACATTGGTGGGATCCCACTCGTGTGGTCCCATATCCCTGTGACTCCAGGTCAACCCTTGCAGCTTTAGGTTCCAACAAGCAGCTGTGGTTGAAGGTCACTTCCCTCTATAGCTGTTATTGGTCCTCCTCGATGTAACAGCATGGCCTTACTTGTAGCTAGAAAAAATGGTGATGACACTATCCTGAGTGTCCCACTGGAAACTCCATGTTTGTTGTTCTGCTTGTATAAACTGGTGTTTTGTAACCAGAGTTTCACCCACAGTATCATGGTGCAGAATACTTGCTGGTACTACAAATTTCTCATGTGTCCCCGTCCCCTGGTGCTTGTCCCTGCACTTTTGTGATTGCACAGCAGATTCAGGCTGACACCAAGAGCGTTCACAAGCAAACCTGTACTTCCAGCCTCACCTGCAAGTGCTGTGTTTTTTTCTTGTGTGCACCAGAGTGTTGCAGGGAGCACACCAAAAATTCAGTGATTGCAGCAGAGTCTCAAAGGTTTGTGAATTTCTCCCTAAATGATGCGTGTCTAATTCTACCCACCATGTCCCAGTCCTGATGTGAACAGTGTGAGACAAGTGAGTTAATTACCCTTATTAGCATAAAAGTGAATGTTACTCTGCAGGAGCTACCAAGGTTACATGGTTTGTGTGTGTGTGTGCAGTTCTGGAAACTGGATGAACTTGCTACTCTTTGTGTCACTAAACTTAATAAAAGGAAGTATTCTCTCATAACCCCAGATAACAGAAGTGTGTATTTAATTAATTTGTTTTCATAATCAGGAGCAAATTTGACTTCAAATTTCAGATTATCATAATTTTTAAGATTAAGAAATCATTTTAAGGTGTAGAAATAAGAAGAAAAATAGCTTGTGTCCAATGATGTTTATTTATAAAACTTTAGAAAGGGGGGAAAAGAAAAAACAATGTCGTTTTTGTGACCTGAGCCTTTGGCGCCCACCCAAACCCCTTTGCATGCTGAGTCTACCCATTACACACTTCGTCATATCTTTCATATAATCCTGCTGTCTCTGGTCTTAATCTTAAAAAAATAGGCCTTTGTTTTGTATTTGACTCTGGAGGATAAAGACTGTCTGCAGTGTTGTCAAACCTGGGTGGGCATCTTAATGTGGCTTATACATTTTTCTGTTGTGTAAGGGCATTTGTTCTGTGTGCTCGGGTCCACTGGGTGTCCATTGTTTATATCCTCTGCTGGTGTTATCTCTAAATTCCTCCTCTTCTCCAAGGGAGTAGATTTCTTCACAACAACTTCTCTTCCAGGCTCAGAAAAGCTGTCTTTGTGGGGCCACTGGCAAGGCACACAGCTCTGTTTGTGGGCTGCCGGAGGGGTGAGTGCTCCTGCGGGGAGAAAGCCTATATTAAGGCTTTTTCTGAAAAATAATAGAAAAATTGCAATACCTCAGGAGGGAGGAGGATGCCGGGCTGCTCTGCCAAGGGCAGACCATGCACCCCAGGCTGTGCAACTGGGAACTGAATCTCGGAACAGACTGAAATCCGCAGCCTCTTTTCCCACTGTGATTTTAGCCTATACTGTGTGAGTTTCCCTCTTTTCTGTAACGGAGTGCTTTGGTTGCAATAGCCACAGAAGACATTGTGTGCAGCTGTTTATTGCTTTGTGTTGATGCAATTGATGATGTCAAGTCCCAGTCTGTATCTTTGCAACTCTTGGGAGAGCAAGAAACATTCAGCTGTCAAAATACCACGTTCTTGTGAGAAGGGAAAGGAAGGCAACTCTTAGTCTTGAATTTGTTGAAACTGTCACCTATCCCCTTCATCTTAGCTCACAGTCCATACAGCCTCCCTTTGCTCCTTGTGGTGCTGAAAAAAAAAGCAAGACCTTGGATTTTCTGCTATTTTAAGGTTAAAACAACATTGATCTTGTCCACATTATGCAACTAGGAGTTGTATTTCATAGTTTAGTGAGTTCGTATACCATTAACCTTTTTTCAGCTAGCTACATTCTTCTTGGTTTTGCCAAACGTCCATAGCTCCAGGGTTATGATTGCTGGTAGCACATAACATATCCTGGGGAAATATTTGGAATTGCATTTGGATTGGTATGGAAGTGATAAAGGGATGGGTTACTCTGTGCCAACACTTGTCCAGAAAAGCAAAACGTATCAGTTCATTGCCTGCTAGTGTCTTATCAATGCATTATACAGGTTTCTTTTTTACATAATGTAATTTCTGTTTTTTTTCCCCAGTAATGCTATTGTCATTGTGCCAATTGAAAATTTTTTATACCTGCAGCTGCAGCTGGTCTCTGGGATCAGTCTAGTGCATCTGTTTTATGACCTCCCTGTAATATGGGCTTGCAATGCCAGCATTTTAGTCCTATGGCCATGCTTTTTTCAGGGATGCCTTTTAGAGGATGGTTTGCTTTTCTGTGAGTCAGTTGATGAAACAAAACAGCACTGCAAGTGCAAGCCATTGCCAAAAAGTATGTGAATATTGAGACTTAAACCACAAGAAAGCCAAGCCTTTTCAGGCTGGAGCAGGGGAGACTCTGTGTTTCACCCCAACAAGGGCAGCCAAGGTGACACCGACAAGAGTAGACAAAACCACTTGGTGTGGACATGGGCTTCAGCTGTGGGATCTGTGGGAATATGATGTCAGGTGAATATGTTTTCACTTGTTCAACTGGAGCAGGTTCTTTGGTTCCCATGCACAGAAATGATCTGTGCCTGTTTGCTGGTGGATCCTCCTTGCTCCTGGGTGCACATGAAGTGATTATTCAGGGGGCTGGGACAACAGGCTGCAGGTGCTCCCCACAGCTCTTTGCAGTAATACTTACTAACTCAGCACTTCTGGCACCCTCTGTCCACCAATGCCACAGCAATGCCACAGCCTAAAGCACTACCTAAACCATTAGAATCATTGAGCTGGGAGATGCTCTTGATCCACCAGTCCCAATATGTCACCTTCCTGAGTATCCAAAGCCAGTCTCCTCAATACTCTGCTGCAGTTTTCCCCCAGTTTTCAACCATTTTCAGAAGCAGAAAACATTTTCTATGTATTTAGTTATATTTAGTCAAAATAATGGATTACTTTTCTGTGACTTAATTCAGTTTCCCCTTTGACTGAAGACAATTTTAGCATCCCTTGGCAAGTAGCTCCACAGTTCAAATAGCCATCGTGTGGATAAAGCTTATATTTATTTCATTTATATCTGATTCTTACTAGCTTCATCTGATGCCCCCTACTTCTTGCAATGTGCCAGTGATTAAGCATCAGATGGTACATGGCAGTCGTGTATTTTGAGGGTTTTCAGCTTGGCAGACTCCACTAGGTTTTATGGACATTTATTTTTTAAAAGTTATTCCAGCACAAAAGTTCCTCCTATAAAGGCTCTGTTTATAATCCCCCATATTTCTTAAATCTGATTTCTGAGACAAACGTCTCTTAAAATATACTTTCCATTAAGTAAAAAGTTTCTCATTTGCAGTCAATTAGGAAAGAAATTATTAAGGAACACACTTCCATTCAGGAGACTGTCTGCAGAAGCAGGAAAGAATTGTGGCTGAATTTAGCATAGGCAGATCTGCACCTACAAAGCTTGGGGGCTGTATCTGCTGCCACAGGATTTGTTGACCACTGCTGTGGCTCCTGGAAACCCCCTTACCTACCTGCATTGTTATGGATTTGTGCAGATTTCCAGGCTCACTCTGGCCACCTTTCACCACTGAGGTGATGCACTTCTTCCCCACAGCTGGTTCTCCAGCCCCACTGCTTGTTTCTGTGCAAGGACTGTAACCTGTCCTTGATCTCGACAGTGCCCCACCTGCTTTGGGTTTATGTGTGAAAGGCCAACAGCCCAGCTCCAGGGACTGGATTGCCAGCCCTGTGGCAGTGCTGCCTTGGGATAATGGCTCGGGCCAGCAACCCTTGTGGGTGTAGCCAAGCATCTCCTGGCCAGGCTCTTTCCAGAGACCCCAGGAAACTGTTTAGCCATTTGGTTTGTGCAAAAAACTGATCCTCACCTCCCCTTTTTATCCCAAACGTGGCCAACAGGCAACCTGCAGATTATTTGGTTCTCATCCCTGCTGGTTGTCCTAACATTAGTAATGCCAAGGAGCAGCTCTTCGGCCACTTAGCCTTAGGCTGCTGTATTACTCTCCTGGGGCAAACAGGGAACATGGAGACTTCTGCCTTTTGTCAGCTTCCCAGAGAGGTGGGAACTCACCAAAGCAGCTGCTGGTCCAGCAGCCAGCTGGGCTGGGTGTGCAATGATCAACCTTGAGACAGATGCACCTGGAGGCTTGGAGAGAGGAGGTGAATCTAAGAGTGCTGTGACCTCTTCAAAGATGTGAGTTTTGCCACAGGCATTTTCCGTAGGTGACTCATTTACACAGAACAGGGATCATGGGATTTACTGATAAACTGTTGGAAAAGGGAGAGCTGGTGAAATGAGGGCTTATCTCTGCATGATGTGGCATGCAACCCAGGATATAAATAACAGTTTTCACCAAGTGCTAACGGAAAAGCTGTTCCTGAAAAGCAAAGGTAAAGCCCATGCAGCATGCTAAGCAGCTGTGTGCTTTTTAGCCAAACTCAGGATAAATGGTTCCTCAGATAACTACTTAGCTTGAGTATCTGTCAACTGTGGGCGTCATTTGGGTGGGAGACATTGGAGGCTGAGAAAAGGGCTTATTTCTGTACTTTCTGGGATGTCCTCCGGGTGGCTGTGAGAGGCTGGATGCTAATGAGTTCAGCAGCTGTTAGGAGTGATGTTATTTTCCCACTGTCAGCACAGATGCTGCATTACCAGTCTGGTTGTCTTTAAGGTAACGGATGCCTATGTAGGTTACCAAAACTCCTTCAGTATTTATGGGGTTTTTTTTTTTGTCTCTTGTAAGATTTCAACCAGCTTTGCTCTTACCAAATCTCTCCATTTCGTATGAGTATCTGACAACACAGGCATAAACTACATATTTTTAAGCTCTTGACAGCATTTCTTAAGTTCTGCTAATGCACAATATTGACCTTGCCAGTGGGTTGTTATCCCAATTCCTCTTATGCCCCGTGTTATAGATGCCAACAGGGATCTGTAGAGCAATTCTCACCAAGTGGTCAGGTATCAGAGGTCTGTCTCTCACGTGGCCATCCTCTCTTGCGATTTCAAAGGATAAATATACCTCTGCAGACCAGGTTTTCTGAGAGGTTCAGAGTCAGGTTGAATCATGTTTTTGCCTAAACAAAATTCAGCTTTTATTATTTCTAGATGTTTGAGCCTATTGCTAGAATATCAATGCTACTAGTTTATCTTTCTTGAGGCAATGTAATATTTTCTTGGCTATGTAACCCATCTTCCTGTGCAGCGAACAGATGTTCTCACTGGATTCCTCACATCTCTGAGGTCTCTTTCCTGGATGTTTTACATTCAGTTAGAATTTATGAATGTGTAGAAGCTCCTTCTGGGATGTACTGCGTTTCTTCCCAGCAAGTTTCCCAGGGCACTGGGATGTCTGTTGGCCTTCTGGTGTCTCTCAGATTTGTATGAATGTAGCTTTCCAGAATGCTTTGTCAGACAAGGATCTCACCACCTTATGTAGCCAATAATTAACAGTCATTAGTCATTATTAACAGCAAAAGCAAGTCTTTATCCTACTATTTCACTTAATGTTGGAAACTGTCAGCATTTTAATTCAGAATGTTTCTCTCTGCATTTTAGCTCCTGAGCCCAAAATGTAACATCAGTAGTGACAATGAATCATTAATTTTTATGTCTGTGATAGAGAGGGGCTGGTTTACTGGTCCTTAGTCTTTCAGATATGCTATGCCATGGCCCATGTTTTTTTGCAGGCATAAATATATGGTCATCCCTCTGAGTCAGTTTTGGGTTTCTGCCCTTTACTTAAAGGTGCTTAAAGATGAACATCTGCCCTCTGTACTGTGATGGGGCTGACATGCCTGCACTGCTCCTTGAGTAACAGCAAGTACAGCTAATCCTTGCCATTCCTCATACACTTTTCTAGTTGAACATACGCAAACAATTTGAGCTGAAAGTTCAGCTTGGCAATATTTGGGTAATAGCTCTGTGTATGGGACAAAGCAGTCTTCTGCTATGGGATTACCTCATGGGAGAAGTCCTTTGTTTTGTTCCAGTTTGGCCTTAGAAATACGTTTTTGTTTAGTTGGTGAATTTCTAAAAATGAAGTTCAGACAAGTAGGGCAATGTTTTAGACAAATGAGCTGTAACTGGTCCAGTTATAGCTGTTCTGTGCAGCTACTTAATTATCCTAGCTATGGAATTAAAAAAACCCAAGCCTTTATATATATATTTTTTTTTTACAGGACATGCCCAGAACTGATTCTTAAACTTATCAATTTAAAAATAAATATTAAGTTTGTGTGCTTACAGTCAAACTTACCTTTTTAAAGTGGAGGTTTTCTGCGTATCTTCTCTGTCTGCTTTGGTTTTTTCCCTCTCCCCACGTTATCTGGAGAAGGGTGTAATATGCGTTATGGAGATCATTTATCTGCTCTAACATATTGAACAAATTTGGCAAAGGGAGACATGAGTTGCCTGCACTGACTGCACAGAGGAGGGGCACTGGGCTGTCCTGGATCTCTCTCTTATATCTCCCCTAGTTATGCTGTGCTGGCCCCCAGCTATCACATCATGAGCTTTAAAGCCATCAGCTTGGAGCTTTTTCAGGCTCAGACTTTGCATTTCAGTTTTCAAAACTTCTCAGCACTCCCAAATCCCAGTTTGGAGTCAGAAAGAGATGTGTGCGCTCAGCACTGAGAAGATGGGAGGCATCTGTGTCTTGTTCAGGAAAATGCTGCATACATCTGTAGAAAGGAGACTGTTTGATTCAGGAGTGGGTCCTTCAATCACATTTGACAATCTTGGATCCTTCTGGAGTTAACTACAGCTGCTGGATGTCATTAGGCTTGTTGCTGTAGGCTAATCCCAAAGTGATTTTGATATTGCAGTGGCTGACTTCTAGGCACTCGACTACCTAATGAATTCCAGTTCTTCAAGTCAGACATCCAGCCACATCTAAAAAGGGCCTGCATGAAGGAGCACCATGAAAGCCACTGAGATGAGGGCTGCTACCTGAGCAAGCCAGTGGGGACTTTCTGTTGAGATGTTGCTCAGTGCTGCACTGTCTGCCAGAGCTCTTTCCTGGAGCTGGGTGCTCCAGGTATTGCTGGAACCTTTTTTAAATGGGGAAAGTGGAAGGATCCTTGTGATGAGCCCTGTGTGACTGCAGGAGGCTCTACTCATGTGCTGCGTGGATGATGACTTGGTGACAGCAGGAACAAGGTGCTGGTGTCCTGCTGCATGTCCCTGGGGGCAAACGGGAGGGCTGCCAACATCAGAATTGGTGCTGGACTTGCAGTCTTATTCCTTAAATTTATCTCAGCTTCAATGGGAAGATTTGCCCAGCTGATTTTCAAAGGATGAAAAAAAAACCTCACGGAAGCCATGTATTGGCGAGTCAACATTTAGATACTTGGCTGGTGAAGCTGTTTTAAGGAAACAGTCCCTAATGCGTAATACAGTCCATCAGTTCACAAGGCTGAAATACTTCTGCAAATAAAAAGCAGCCATGCTGGCAAACAGTCTTCAAAGGTAGCGAAATAATCCCTAAGGGGAGATCTGCTTTTGTGTGGAATTCCCCAGCAGACGGCTGGGAGATCTTAACAAACAAGTCCTTTTAAACTGCCATGTACTTTGAAGCCTGAGTGAGCATTCATTCATTTGGCACACAAAGCAACAGTAAAGAGGGGGGGGCAAGAGGTGGAAGGGCTTAGTCAAGGTGAAAATGAAGTTGAGTCTTTCCCCAAAGCCATTGTGGGTACAAATGAATTGCTTCAGTGGAGGTAATAAAAGATATGTTATCCCACGTTTAATAAAAAGCAACAGTGAAAATACAAAGAGCTCGTTTCAGGCTTCAGTTATCTGATGTTTATTGCACACAGCCCTTTCTCCAGGACAGAGACCCAAGAAGTGTATTGCCCTTTGAAGTGTGGGCTATGTGGCCACTTGCCTATTTGCTGGTTTATGGCCAAATCTCCTCGATATGGTCCACTTTCATCTTTCCAGTAGTGGCAGGATGTGCAGAGGGGAGAGGGCCGGCAGGGTTCTGGATGTGCAGTGAGGACAGGGCAAACTAGGGAGTACTTCACCCTGGTGTGTAGGTATAAAGGAGGCTGCAGGGTGAAGCAGAGGCTGAGCTCAGTGAGATGAAGAGCACACACAGCTTTGAGCAGGAGAGAGCTGCTTGGCAGGACTGTGGGGACAACAGGCTTCACAGTGAAAAGCACTGAACATAACTATTGTGGAGTGGGTTTCTATTCCCTTTGACTAGGAACAACACAAACTGGTCCTAGTGCTAGTATTTTCAAGGCTTGTTTGAAACCGTTATCTCTAGTGGTTAGATCACGGTATTTGGAAAAAATGAGATGCTTGACAGTGCATTTCCTGCTAACTAAGATATTAAGCTCAGTGTTAGAATGCTGACTAATATCAATAAGCTTTCAACTGGGACCATAGTCCACTTCCAGGCAGCAATAAGCTCTGCATGCTTTTTATATAAAAAGCAATTATTTTATAGATGAGTTGCAGTTAACTGTCTGAGAGACTTACCTTTATAATGCCACATAGGAAAAAATATCAGTAGACTTGAATCACTGTCATGTTTAAGTTTTCTTCTATGAAACAGAAATGTACTTTTAAAGCTTATCTGAAAAAATACTTTTATTTATGCTAAAGCTTTTTGCACCATCTTCATGTTTGCAGGCAAGCCCAAAAATTTCAAGAAAATGGAATGGATTAAGATAGACTTTTTTCCAAGGAATTGTGTTGTGAATGTTCTTAAAATAACATCTTTCTTTCCTCAAAAAGCAGATTGGTGTGCTGTGATATCATTGTGCAGTCATGACTTTGAGAAACAAACTTATTTATATTAATGAAAAATATTTCAGTTGAAAGCGCTGTCAAAACAATCTCCAGGAAAGTCATTGTTGTGGACTGGAAAGAATGCTACTTCACATGTGTTTAATTATTGGGGGAAAAAAATGAATCTTGCCTTGCATCAGAAAAATCAAACTGCAATAACAGGAAATCCTGAGCCATTTATATAGAGGTTCCTCTTTCATTGTAACTAGCAATTGGTTCCAGCTTCTAAAACCTGTCTAATTCTCAACTGCTACAAGAATACTGGCTCAGCCTGACTATACACAGCAATGCTTTGATTGTGAGTCTGATTTAATGCTGTATATCAAAAAACCCAGCCAACAATGGAAACAACTTGTCGATGTGCAGGGATGCTCTGTTACTTTTTATTTATGAACACACAGATCAGTAGAAATAGTAAAGTGTCCAAATCCATGAGTAAAGGTATGATTATTATCTTCCCTTCCTCAACCTGTGCATGCCTGTGTTTACACAAGGTAAGGAAATGAGAAGTGAAGTCTGGATTGCTGTTATTTGTGCCATCCCAGAACCCTGCATTCCCAGCCCTGGAGAAGGACACTATTAATTTAGTTACTGCACAGCACAGATCAGGAGGAAGAGCCCCTATGCCAAAATGTTTGCCTTTTGGGGTCCAGATTGAAAGGCAGCAAAATGAGGATGCAAAGGAGCCACACAATAATGTTGATGGACTATCACCAGCAAGCCCTTTCAAAGTTTTTGATGCACACAACAGCAAAGGAATGAATCAAGAGACTACACAGCAGCTGATGATTCTCAAGTGTAAGAAAGAGGGATTGAAACCAAGACAGTGTGGGGTCTCCCTACTAGTGAGTAGCATCAGGTCACTCATCTGTGTGAGACACTGGAGTCTGTATGACACCTTATTTGATACTAATTTGTGCAGTGTCTGTATGACACCTTTTTGTCATCTCTGTAGATCAGTTAGCTAGGAAGTAATTTCACCAACTCTCACATGGTGTTGAGTTGTTCTCCTGCATATAATGGAAGTCTAACTTTGCTGCATTATCTTGACGTCGATGGTTTCAATTTTGTCAGTGGATTTACTATATTCTTCTTGCATTCTTTATATTCCATGTTTTTCACTTTCTGACCAGTTCTCTGTAACATGTGGGGGGTTCTCTTTGTCTAATTTACTTTTCCACTTGTCACATACACACAGATAGGATACTTGCTTAAAAGAATCCACAAAGTTAAATTCCTGGAGTCTTGGCATAGCATAAAGTTGCACAGGGAATTGAACCTCTCAAATGGTGGCAGGACCATTGCAGAGGTCCCTGAAGTGGGGCGAGGTGAGACTCCTTAATGTGCTGTGCTGCTCAGTTCATGCAGTCCTGCTGGCCGTGCTCCAGTGCATCCATGATCCATTGCTACCCATTATCATAAAACTACATACAAAATATCTCCTTGCTTAAAAACATACAAAAGATTCTCCTTCATGACCATTTCTACATCTTCAAGAGCAATTTTTCTACTGCCTGTTTGTATCTTTTCTGAGTTCGGGTTTGGCTGCATCAAGGAGCCTTTGGGACAAGCAGATTCTCCACCCTGATGTTAATTAGCATATTGAAGCATACAAGCAGTGTCTATCAGCAGGCCTATGCACAGCATGTACAGCCTGGGGGAATGTCTGGGCTGTCCAAAATCCTCTCCTGGTGTCCCTCTGCAGCAGTCAAATGCTCTGCTGTGAAGCCAGCTAGCAGGTGGGTCAGTCCCCTGGTCTCTTTCTGGGCTTTTTCACCGCCATGTAGAGACACCCTGGAAATTAATGACTGAGCGTGGGAGGTGTGTGAACAGGCACACCCCTCATGCTCAGCTGTACTGTAGCTGCATCTGTAAGACAAGATTATATTTTACCCTTATATTTTACCCTTATTATCAAAATTATAACTTCAATCCCATAGATCCTACCATCTGCTTTGCAGCCTCTGGATTGAAAGGCAAGCGCTGGCTGCTGTCTTCCAGAACCAAGGCAGATGTCTATTTTATCACTGTGTGATTTGAAAATTAGAAGAGAAAGTCACACCCATGGGTACCCAAAGTGGCTCCAGGACAGGATGATCTCTGACTATTTTCAGATTCCTTATAAAAAGACTTGCATGCTGCAAGCCTTGTCCACACTGCTGTGTGCTCTTCCACAATCCGTAAAGTTCATGTGCTGCATCAGCTTCTGTTTAGCTGATCCTGAAGGATCATTTTCCAGGTTGTGACATGACTCACGTATAATTTCTGTTTCCGTTGCCTGACCTCAAGCTCAGTGTTTGCTATTCATTTCCTCTGATGATGTTTGTACTGTGTATTTAGAGAAGAATATTTTGCAGAATCACAGGATATTCTGAGTTGGAAGGGACCCACAAGCATCATCAAGTCCAAATCTTAAGCAAATAGCCCATACTAAGATTGAACCTGCAATTTTGTCATTATTATCACCATGCTCTAATCAACTAAGCTAATCTCTGTCTACATGTGAAGGCATTCTCCTTCTGCAAAGATTTTGTGAGGGGCAATCTTCTTCTTACAGAGGACATCTTCTCTTCCTACACTTTGCCAAGGAGTTAATAGATCGCTGTCCAAGCTCTGTCCTGCAGCTCCAGCATCAGAAATCACCACATCTGCAGGAAGATAAAACCACTGACTGGCATGACCTGGAGGGTGAAACTGCAGCTATAATGAGATCATAGCAGGGCTTGCCTGAGGTTTTTATTCATTATTAAACTACAGAGCCCCCTTTCTAATATTCACATTCTGAGCCTGTTTACCCGGGGATTTATTGGTTTATGTGCACTGTGAGTCACTGCCCTCTGTTTGGAGATCAGATGTGTGATGCTGCCCTGAGGCACACTCAGAGCTGGACATGGTGAGCTGCACCAGGACCATGGGGCATCTCACACTGCAACAGCAGCTGGTGGCACTGAGCTGCTTAATGTTTTTTAATGCAAATGTCCACAAAACTGCATGACTTCAGGTCTGAAATTGCAGACGTGGTGTCTGTCCATATTTACATATGTCCAAAAGCCTGGAGTGGCCTGGACTGTTGCCACACGAACTTACAAAATTAAATTGTCCTTTCACAAGCTATATTGAAAGCTGGAGTCATGGTTTCAGTGCCATCAGTTTATCTAGTTGATGTCTCTAATGAGTAGCCTTTTGGAGGGATTCACTTAGTCTGTTCTGCCACGTTTGAAAATCAAACCAGGAGTATGAGCATGGAGAAAAAGGAGTGACTGTGGTGTGTAAATGAAGCATCACTAAGTCAAAAATAACCCATGGAAACAGGACACTGTTATTTGCAGTGTATGTAAAAGTAAGTCATAGCAAACAAACTGGCTAAATTGGTACTGGAGAATGTATAGATGATTTCTCTGCTGAAATCCATGGGCGAGCTCATGGGTAAATTACAGGCACTGTGAATAGCCGGAAAACAGTTAAGTGGATTGTTTGTAGAAAGCAAACGCTCAACCAGCTCACCTTCTTGCAAGTGAAATGAAAGTTACCCATTTTTAGATGTCAAGATTTGACATTCGGGCATAATCTCTCAGCCATTGCTACCAATGTTACCTGAGTTACTTGGCAGCACCATGAGCCTGGCTGTGGCTGGCAGCTCTTGTACGTTCTCAGTCCTTTGGAGAGCAAAACTTGTCATTGATCCTGCTGGGAACAAACCTGAGGGATTTGGGTTTGGTTGTGCACCACAGGTTGGGAGTAGAGGCTAAATATATCAAAGAGTTCACTAACAAATGTGTCAGAAAACAGGAAATAACAATACTTGCTGCATACTTTCTCCTGATTTAAGGGCTAAAATAAGCATTTTTAAATATTTTTGCCTGAAACACTTCTGTGTAAGAAAACCTGAAATGCTCTCAAATTATCTGGGATTTTTTTCTGTTGAAAATATCACCAAAATTTATGCAGTAATAGCAAACACTTGAATTACGATTAAGCAGCATTTTTCCTGTAGTGTAGGGATCTACCTGGAGTTTTTAACCTGGCCTGTTAAAGTCAGAGACAAGCCACTTAGTGAGCTCCTGAGAAACAGTTAAAAAAACTGAATTTAGTTTTCAAATCCTGTAGTTTGCTGTGATGCTGAAAAAGCAATATTCTTCTGATAAGTTGTTCACAGTTAATCATGTAACTATTTCAGTGGATGAAATGGAATCAGATGATAGTGGAACCAGATTACTTTTAAAATTAGTAGAGCTGAATTAATTTGCTTCACTTTATAGCACAGAATAAAGTCCCACTTCTCTGGATCAAAATTACAGCAAGCAACCCCATCCTCTCAATTGTTGTCTGTGAGCCCTTTCATGACACGAGTGTGGACGCACCATTCATTTTGTGGGAAATAACTGTGTTGGGGTTGAGTAGGAGATAACACAATAATGGTGAGAGGCTCCGGAAGATGGTAGGGGAGGATAGTTCAGAATAAAGCAAGTTGCATGGCACCCCTGCAAATCTGTCAGGGCAGGAGCCTGTGGAAGCCCCCTGTGGGCCCTACACAGCATGTTCCACAATCTCAGCATCAACAAAGTGCTATTAATAATTTTCCTGGGATCCTGGAACACACCATTGTTCTACATAAAGAAAAGAAAAGTAAATAAAATGACTTCTATTGTAGCTATTTTAAAATGCTCAATCTGGAATGCTGCTTTTTAAAATTACTCTGGTTTGGATTCTTCTCTCCATGTGAACTGATTCCAGCACCTTTTTGGTCATTGCTGTTCAATCAAAAATCTGGTAAGGTATTAGGTATAATCCCTTCCCTGCTGTAATTCCACTGGTAATAATTTAATTATGTGAGGGATACCTGTTTTAATTGTTACATAGCAAATGAGGCATTAATAAGTCCTTGAACTTCCTGCTGGGTTGTGAACTTCCACAGTGTGCTTATTGGTTTTTTTTTTTTCCCTCTTTTTTAGTGGTAATACATGTTTGGAAGCAGTTGTGGTTCTGACACCTGTGTCAAGAATTTTTCAGATGAGATGGGGTGGTGTATTAAAAATGCATCCTACAGTGTTAGAAAACAAAGACCATCCATAGCATCACTGACCTGTATCACACTTCTTAGTCTTTGAGGTGTATATGAAACTCTGGATACCTAGGAGCTGCAGTGGGAGAAGAAAATAGCACTTTTGGCAACTTCTGACATGAATGAAACAGTCCGTGCGATCACCAGAAATCCAGTGGGGTTTTTTTATTTACTGTTTTTCCTCTGTTATTTATAAACCATTGCAGCAGCATAAATATTCTACATGAAAAGCTTAATGCATCCTGTTTAAAATAGTTATTTTGCTGTGTACAAGCTGTATTTCCTGGATACTTAAAACCAAATTTGCCGGCCAGATTTCCCTCAGTGCTTATAGGAAGATTTATACTGACAAATGCAGATAAATGCATGTCTCTTGAGTGCCTGTAGTGCTTAACCCCGGACAGTAAAGTACCTTTGCTGGGGATTCCCGCGTGGATGCTGCTATATGGGACTTCTCGTTGACGTTGCTGAATTTTACAAAATTGAAGTATCTCCATCATGAATGGTGCAATAAAGCTGGCACGAAACATGTGATATTAAATGGATTACCAAAGAGGCTTCCTGCTGGCTGTGGTGCTAGCCTGCCTACCTCCTGGAAACAAGCACAAGAACATTTTTTTGCGAAGGGAAAAGAACAGAGTGTTTCCAGTGAAGTATCATAATTTGTCCCCTAAGGGTTCATTGAAGAATATTCTTTAGAGTAGTTATTTTTCATTGGGATAAGAAAGCCTGTAGGATTTTAGATGTTGTGTGGGTTCTGGAAAAACCCCAGCTAGTGAAAAAACTTTCTTTTCTCTTTGTGGTAAAAGCTTATTATTCACAGCAAAGAATTCAGCCTGACAGAAGCTCAGATCTGACTTCCATTTTAATAGCCTTCCTCCTCCTCCTGCCCTGTGCTCTCCTCCAGCATGCTTTTGTGTTTCTTGCAAAGGTTTTCATTTTACCACAAGCATAATTCCAAGATGCAATAACATCGTTCCCTTTATTGGGTTGATTTGACTTGTTGCTTAGTTAGTAACCCAGGCTAGCACTCCCATGGTCCATGCTGTGACTCACCTTGGAGGAATGCCCCAACGTTAGATTTGCCCTGTTTGGGCAGTGGTTTTCATTCTTGCCAGGTCAACACAGGGTGTATTTTTGTCCATTGCATTCTCTCTGCTGCCAGCCTGGTGCATCAGCGTTTAGGCTTTAATTGATAAAGATCAACAGGAGAAAAATACCTCCAGTGCTAGAGAGACACCTAACCCTTTGAATCAGGAGGTAAGTTTGAAATAGAGCGGAAAGAGGTGGCTTTTGTTTTGCATTTCCATAGGAGTAATCTAAACCAAGATGAAGTAGGCAACCTAATAGCACGAGAACTGAGCATCCAGAGGGCAGGTGAGTGCCCCTGCCTTCCTGCCTGCCCACAACTCTCCTTCACTGTTCTTCTGTCGAGGCAGCTTTGGGCTGCCTCCATCCTTGCACAAACACAAGGCCTCGCTTGCATGCCATCCTCAGTTATGGCCATGTGGCTGATGGTCTGTGCTCGTTAATCATCGCTGGGGAGGAATGTTGGGGAGGGAGTTGTTGTGCAGTTCACTCTCTTCGTGTCCTTGCTGATACAAGGTCTTCTCACATTCTGGTATTAAAAACATGACTCCCTCTTTATCACTGTCTGCAGACAGGGTACAGCTGTGGCCAGCAGCACCAGCCATCCTGAGGTTCAAACAACCACGGCCCTGTTTCACATTTGTGGGGGCAGAGGACAACCCCATGAGTGGTTCCCCAGGTGGAGACACGTCTCCTACATCAGAGCAGTCATGGGCATCCCAGTCAGTGGGACAGGCACAGAGAAAGGTGAGGTAAACGCTTCAAAGAAGACGCAGATTTCTGTGATTTAATAAAAACAGGCAGAGGGTGAGCTCTGTGTGGGTCACCAAAGATGGGTGAGCACAAGTGTGCCCCCTCCACCCCAAGCAGGCTTGAGACGCTCGACTCCCTGCAAGATCAGGCCCTGCAGTTAGTAAACACAGACAATAAGTCTTGGGTTTCCCTCCTCTAGTGTTTTCACTGCCAAACCAAAACTTTATGTGTAACAGATGGAGCCAGTCTGCAAACTCGGAGTGCCTGCTCATCTCCCAGGCTTGACCTTTGCATGTAGAAAATGGCAGGGAATTCATACTAGCTATTTTAGCAATCTCTGGCAGTTTGATTGATTTTTAAGTGCTGAAAAACATGTTTTGCATTTAAAACAGAGTTCATTAAAATCTCTGGAGTTGCTAAGCACTGCAGCAATGTGTTTAAAAAGAAAACTAAAGAGAAACCTAATAGTATAGATGCTTTCTGGCTTTGCCAAAGATTTCAGAAGTATGAAATTGAATAATATTCCAGCACAGAGTGAACTACAGGACCTTATTTAAATTCACTTTGCAGTAGTGGCTGTTTTATCGAGCTTTTAAAGCAAAAAAGAAAAACACTGTTAACTTGCAATATACTCCATCAATGTGAGAAGCTGCTGTCCTGTGGTTTATGCTTCCCCTGTGTCCAACAGCATGAGGGGAAGGGAGATGGGGAGCAATGACTGGCAGTCCTCTACGTGCAAGTGAGGTAGAGAGGGAGGAAAAGGCACCCCCATATCGTTGGCAATGTACCAGGAGGTGCCCAGTGCTGCAGACCTCACACATGATGGTTGCACAGGAAAGTCCTTTGTGGAAGTGGTGGATGGATGAGGCCATGCCAGGACATCTCTGCACTCAGCCAGCAACCCAAGGAGGGGTGTCTGCCCTGGGGAGAAGGTGAGGTGAAAAGTGAAATCCTCTTTTATCTGCACCCTTGGCATCTCCCTCCCTGCCCTTCCCTCTTCTTGAGGAGAAGATCAAGAGGGGTTTTTTGTACGACTCTTTGCTTCTGGCAATGCTGGAGAAGAACATGTGGAAAAGGAACGAGGGCTACAGAAGGGGAAGCTTGGGGAGAGCTGGAGCTCATCCAGCCCCTTCTGGTGCAGAAAATGTTTTAAGCCCTTTTCTCAGGTGATGTCTGACTTGGAACTTCAGTTTGCATTTACAGTAGTAGGGAGCACTCACAGCTAGGCCTTGAGTTAGTGGAAACCAGGCTTCAAACAAACACAGAATGGTGCAAAAACTCTGAAAAAGCAGCCTCTTGTGAACACAAATTGCTCCACAGTAAGTGGAGATTTCTTTTTTTTTCTTAATCTGCCTGTGTTTCAGCTCCCTGCCTGGCAAAGAAAGGAGGAAACTGTCCACAAACACAGAAACTGCTTATTTCTCTGTGTATCTAAAAGGGTGCATACCTAGCTCACTACATAACATTTGCTATATAAAATCATATACCTGCTAGTCATTAGAAAAGAGCTTTTGGAAATTAATGCATCGTTTCAAACCTGATTCTGACTGATTAGTCATGTTTTGACTTTTGTGCTCAATACAGGGTTTTTAATCCTGTAATCTTTCCTCTTGGCTTCAGTTGCTGATCTCCAATCTGAATCCTCTAAAATGGTTTTTGGAAATGTATGCATGATAGTAAATTTTCTTTATCTCTTATGGCAGTAATAGTTTCAGAAAATGCCATAGCACAGATAAGCACGTGCTGCACATGAATCTGTCCTTAGATGACATGTGGGTTTGAAGTGTTTTCTTAGCCCCATGGTAAGATCACTTCCAGTGTTTCCTTTGCATCTCTTTGATTTTGCATCAATCAAGAATTTATTGCAAAAGGTGAAATGTCTCTTCCAAAAATACAAAACAACAGATCTCCAGTCAAATGCTATAGAGGAGTCTGCAAGTACCATGCAGATCATGTAACTGAAGAAGTGAATGAGTTGCTTGAGCTTAGTGAATGCGTTTTCTGGTCACTCCTGGGGTCCTTCTCATCTGAGCAGGGTTATGTCTTGTGAGTTCTTCCCTCCTCTTTTTTGATGCTGTTATTATCACAAAGGTCCAGCACTGAGGCAGCTGCCTGCCTGAGCACCCGGCAGTGCTCCTACCTTCCTCTTTCCCCTGGCAAATCAGTCCTCTCCTGTTTGTCCTGATCTTGAAAGGCAGATAGAACAATCTTACAAAATATTGTCAGCTTTGAGAAAAAACAGCAGTGCTCCTGTCCCTGTCCTATGCAGCACTTTCAGTGTGTGTTGCATTGTGGATGTCACTGTGTCTCCTGCAAGATGCTAGGAGATCTAGAGATGCTCTAACCCCTTGAAAGAAGAGAAATAATAAACACCACATGGAACTAGAAACATTCTAGTTGTGGCATGGCTGCTACCTGTGGGGTTAACATTTTTTTATCTGTTTTTATATCTGCACGAGGGACGGCCTCAGAGCAGCCCTGTTTTCTTTGGCTGCTCTGCTATTGTGGAGCTGTGCTTCTCTCCAGTGTTCTCCCACGATCCAGCTCCGTTCATGTTTTGGGTCTAAGGCTTTTGCTAAATGGCTTTTCACTGCTGATATTTATGTGGGGCAGAATGTGCTTAGGAGAGGCCCTCCAAGATTTATATCCTGTCATCTAAAGCATGTTTTTGGAAATAATGGCATAATTGACAAAGAAAACAACTCCCTTTTTACAACAAGCCAGCCTGTCCTGATGGTTAGTGCAGCGACCAGCAGGCGGGTGAAATGTCAGCTCTTGATAAGTGACTGCTGTATTTGTGATGTAGGGAAAGCTTGACATGTGCCTCCATTCGATTAGCAGAAATATGTTGGGGTATAACCAGTGCTCACCTAGAACAGGGTGTCAGTGCAGTCATTAGTTCCTTGAATGATTTGCTTTTGGGTGAAGTTTTAAGGATCATTTCTTGACTTTGGTTTCTGAACGTGATGCTGCTAAAAATATCAGCAGTTTTTTTTGAATTTGCAACATGTTGAGTTCTCAAGCGAAAGCTGAAAGTTGCAAATTACTTGGGAAAAACAGCAGCAGCTTGGGGGTCTGAGCTGACTGGAATCTGGCATTGGGCAAGCACTGATTGCTGTGGTTTTTCAGGCACTTTCATGTGAGTATTTGCCACACAAAGTGCTGGTCAGGGAGAGTGCTCTGAATTGCAGGCACCACTGCCTCTGTCTCTGCCGCAGTGCTCAGCAGTGTGTGGTTACTGACTTGGCTGGGCTGTTTTGTTTCTCTGCCTACTGGGACCAGTGACCGTGGGTGTCAGGAGGGGATGGCTGTGTTTGAGGGCAAAGACTTCATGCAAGTGCCAGTTTTTTTTTTGCGGGCGGTGATCTGGAGTAGGGGAGGCCCCTGCTGGTATGATGGCTTTGCAGTCAGCCCTTTCATCATGCCCACCGTGTGAAAACCCGTGAGAATCATGTTGCAGGGCTGTGCAATAGGATGCTTAACTGTGTGGGTATAAGAATGGCTGTCTTCTGAGTTTTCCCAAGGAGAACAAGGGCTTGCCTGTTTTCTTATACATTTATCTGTGCCTCTTACTGAATGTCCTGAGTCAGTGCACACTGCTGCCTCCTTTTCAGAACTGATGATAACAGCCTTCTAACCAAGACCTTGGTTTTGGTCTTTAGAGGCTGTCTCTTATTCACTGTTGACATTACTCAGTGCCAGCAAAGTCAGTACCCCATAATTTTTTTTCAGCTGCCTTGCCACCTCTGGCTGGTTTTGCGACTTTCTGCCATTCCTACATTTCTAGGGGTGCCACGTCAGAGGTTTTGCAGGAGCTCAGCCCTGGAATTGTTTCACATTGCAATGGCCCAAATGGAGATTCAGAAGCCTTCAGTGGAATCTCTTTGCTGTGGATCTAAGGCACTAACAGCCCTGGTATAAAGGCTTGTTGCCTGTAGAAGTGCTGGTTTATGCATCTGTATGTGTCCAAGTGCACAGGTGTAGGCATATACTGGCCCACTGTGAGCTCCATCTTGCACAGTCATCCAAAGCAAATCCAAACCTAGCCCGTCATTCAGCTGGGGTGAAGTGCAAACCAAAGTCCAGTCTTTGAATGGAACATCTGCTAGTAAAATAAACACTGCTACAGTCTCCTAAATTCACACTTACTTTGCACCTATGAGGTGAATTATGAAATGTGGCGAGTCCCATTGCATACTTGACACGTTTCCTCTTGGCAGTGAAGCAGTGAATGCAGGCTGGTTTCCATCCCCACTGGAAACATTCACGTCAAGGTTTCATTCCAGGAAAATCATTTGGATTGTTCTGTAAATTTAACTGAGCTGATCTGTAGCCTTTTGTCCAGCTGTGCCAGGGACATATAACTCAGCTAGGGGGGAGGCCTTTTCCTTTCCCTGCACTTCAGAGTCCTCTCCAGGTCAGGTATGATCCAGGAATGCAGTTGTAATCCTCGTTTGGTTATAGAAGACCATTTAGCTTTCTGGGTGACATTGTAATTACTGCTGCTTTCATGGGAGAGAGATTATGGCCATGTGGTTTTCCTTTCGGATTTGGGTCTTGGTTTCCATTTACAAGCGGTTCTTGTAAACAGACGCTCTCTGCTTCATTTTTGCTGAAAAGCTTCTTGTCATAACACTCGGGGAGCTGCTTTATCTTGCTTTCAGACTAGTCCAGGTAGCTGGGTAGGCTGAGTGTAAGCTGTTCTTCCTCAGCAGTCCTGTTTGCAGCAAGAGCTTCAAAGATTAGGATCAGAGGAAATGGTCTAGGGGAGGCACTAGGGGAGGATTAGGTTGGATATTATGAAAACCTTCTTCACCAAAAGGGTTGTCAAGCACTAGAATAAGCTGCCCAGGGGATTGATGGAGTCACCATCCCTGGACATGTTTAAAAGAACATACGGATGTGGCACTCAGGGACATGGGTTAACAGTTGGGTTTGGCAGTGCTGGGTTAACAGTTGGACTTGGTAGTCTTAGAGGTCTTTTCCAACCTAAATGATTCTGTGATTCTGTAAAAGCAGACTGTGCAGCCATGGTCTACCAGCATTCAGCTGAAAGCAGTTTCAAAGAGGCTGAGATAGTGTGGCAATGTGTGACTTGGTACAAACTCGGATAAAATGCTGGCTGGTGGCAGCACAAAAGCAGCTCTGGGCAGGACTGCTGCTGTGCCTACCAACCATGCTGGCAACATCTCTGTGCATGTCTGTGCCGAGAGGACAGGCAGGATTCTACACGTGGTGCTCACCTACAGCCCATCCTCATGAATATGTCTGAGTCTTATGTGAATCTCCTTAATCCTCTAGCCTCCAACTCACCCCAAATATTGCAGTTTAGTGTTGCATGAAAAAGTACTTCTTATCTGGTTTATTTAATTCTGCTGTTTCATCATTTCCTTGGGATTTCTCTGAATTTTATTAAGTGAGACATGGTACAGCAGTGCTCCTTATCTGCCTGCTCCCAACCATGCTGGAGTTTCAGCCTGTTGTTCTGCCTCCTTTTCACTGTCCTCTTCACCCACCCCATCCCCCACACTCCCCTGAAAAGTTCTTGTCTTATTTACAAGTTTCCTTTGCAGTACTATTCCATGTTCTTGAACACTCCTGTCCTGTTTCTCCAGACATTTGAAGATCTGCCTGGCCCTCAGTGCTGGCTGGGAGCAGAACTGCCATCTCTAAACACCTTGGTGACAAGGAAAATGGGTCACTTGAAGAAGGGAAGAGCTCTGTGGTGTCACCCCAGCCACAGGACTGCCTCATTGCTGTCTCACTTTCATAAGAAAGTGCCATGCATTCCTAGGCAGTTTGGAAATGCTGAAGGAAGAAGGCTATTGCCCTTCGGGGCCCTTGTGTGGTGATGCAGCGGGGAGATGCTGAGTTTCCCCACAAATCAAAACCTGCATGTTTTTTCTGGCTTTCAGAATAATAGGAAGCTTAAACGTTGTCTTTTTTAAAAAATACTATTTCCTCTGTGCTAGACCTTATTTCCTCACTTGCTTTTCTGCCTGCTGGCCCACAGGGACAAATCCAGATAGGCTGAGGTTGGGAAGGCAGACAGGACCATCCAACACACATTTGTCTTGCAGTTGCAGAGCTCTCACTCTACATCCAAAGCACATTGGCTAACCCAGGCTCTGCAGATGCGGTGGAATTCTGGCCATGATTCCTCATCTATTTAAATAGCACGGCTATTTGTATGCCCTGCTGAATCCAGGACAGGCAAGTCTCTAGGGCACCGTGTCCAGTGCAGTCCAGCACCACAGTGATGGTTTTGCTTTTAACCACATTGATGATCCCATTGTGTTATATAAGAGTTTTGGCTTTGATCTCTATGTGCTTTGATATGAAATGGTCCCCTTCTCTTGGCTTCCTTCTCTGAGCTAGACGTGTCTACATCAAAATATGTTTTGCTGAGTGAGAAGCCTTTAGCGTTTCCAGAGCTGATCCTCAGTGAGTTGCTGGCTGATGCATTTGTTCTCGCCTCCTGTGTTTCTAAGTAGCAAAGAATGTATAAGTAAATAATGATTTGGGGGGGAGAAACTGGTAATGGAAAAAATAACTTGAATGAGATTTGACAAAAATGCACTGCTTTGATTCAAACTCATGGGTTGCAAGCATTTCCTGCAGGCCATTGGGAGTTGTAAGACTGTCTTCATGGGTCTTTGAAATCTTAGACATTTCAAAAGTGAAACAATCTCTGTGCCTGTTAGAAAACATCAGACAGCAATCAAGTTGCATCTTAGCAAACAGCTCTTTTAGGTAGCAGAACAAAATCCAGCCTCCAGCTTTATGGATAGACCACAACATGAGTATCGTTTCTTTTAACCTGCCATGCTGTGGAGTGTGTTAACACATTTTTAACTTGTGAATTTTGAACCCATAGAGGGATTACTGTGATCTCTTAATAAGCTATGTTAACTACAGGAGATTAACCCCTATTATTAGGAATTGAGCTAAATCTGTTGTGAAGGCAGTAAACTGAACCGAAAATCTGTGCCACTCTCAAAGTTGGTGGCTAACTCCCTAACTGGCAAAATGCTTCATCTTGCATGGATTTAAAACAGACCCACTCTGAAGACGGTTGCTTATCAGTCCTGTTTTCCTCTCACTGGTTGAATGACGGACTACAGCTGCTAAGTCCAGGACTCCTGGTGTGCTGGGATGAGAGGTATGAGCCAGGCAAAAGTGAATGCAAGCCCTCAGCCCCAGAAGCTGAGCCAAAGCCAAGCTGCCATCTTGCTCCGGAGCTCTTGGTCCATGTGGATGAGCATCGCTTGGTGCTCCTGCCTGGGATCCTTGTGGGTCCCTTCTAAATCAGCATATTCTGTGATTCTGTGAATTTGGGCTTCTCCCAAAACACTTTGTACTTGGAGTTCTGGAGTCTCCTTTTTGCCTTTGAGATGCGATCGATCACCCCTGATCTGCAGACACTGCTTTTTGGTGAAGAACTGGAACACTTTGACCATCAGGTTCATCCTATTTTTTTTCTTAAAATCAGTCATTTCTTGAAACAGCACTGTAGAGCGCTGCTTTCCAGTGAACTGTTTGTCATTCCAATAAAAAAGAAAAAATTACCCCACTCAAAGCCTGGGTGTCCTTGGGACCAGAGGAAGAGTTACGATGTTTGCTGTATCTCTTCGTCCTGGAAGATGCACTCACAGATCAGCTGAGTCCAGCTTGGCGCTTCCAGGTTGCCTGATCGGTCATGCTTAGTTGCTAATTAGCTCTCCAGCCCTTTCTCTGGGAATCATGATAATGAACATAAAGAACTGTTTATTCTAAATGAGACTTCCCAAGGGTAACAGCCTCCTCAGTGGCTGTAGAAATGGAAGGCAAGCCTGAGGAAACACCAGGGTGCTGTGGTTTTTGGCAGCACTTGATAAACATTTCTTTGTGCATGGAGCAGAGCATGTAATTTACTGCCCAGCTCTAATAAGAGCAGACTTGACCATTTTGCTGTTCTTTTCCATTTCTGTCAAAGCGCAGCAGCTAAATCCCGGTGACAAACTGTACAGTTGACATTTTTGTAGGTAGCAGCATAAAACTTACTGGACTATCTGTGGAAAGTTAATTCATCATTTTTATAAGATCTCAGATGTTCTCTTAACTACTTTATTGCTTGTGAAGAGGCAGACCAGTCCTGCCCATCCTTCTGTAGAGGGCAGTGGTGGTGGGATGAAGCAGTATCTAGGCAGTTGTGCAGAAATGTGCAAGGGCAGGAGGCTTCTTCTGGATGCTGTGCTGTTTTCATTTTTGCCCAGATAAGAAAAGGTGGTGATCTAAAGCCACTGAGCTTTCTCCTCAAGCAAAATTATCAGCCATCTTTTTCAGTCCCTGGCAGCATTTACTCCAAAGAGTAAATTCCCTGACAAGAACTGATCAAAGTGGCTACTGTACTGCAGTTGTGGGAATGTCCCAGAGGGCAATAAAAGTCTCATTGTCCCTGTATTATCCCCAAAATGATTAGACAGAGTAATATATCAACAAGGAGCAATGTCTGGGCAGACTGATGATACAGGCATCTGTCCCACTGCCAGGCCCACATGAGCACACTCAAAACTGGCTACCATCAGACTAGCACCATGCTCAGCGATGAGGCACCCTTAGCTGGTTCTTCAAGGGGGTTAAATCAGGGGCACTGATGCAGATGTAGGCACTGCACACTGGGCTAGAAAAGATCCAGGCATAGAGACTGGAATGCCCATGACTTTTTACCCCAGCCTGTGTTTTACAGTTGTCCCCTCCTAAACATCCACCAGCACTCCTGGATAATGCACAGTCCCTGGTCTGGCACTGGGGCAGCCCACGGTGTCACATGGTGGTGGTCTGCCCCCTGTCTTCTGCAGGATTGCATCATTAAAACATTCTGGCAGATGAAGTAGTAAGTTGGACACTAACTGGAAAAGTACAGGGGGACGAGCATATTCTCTAATGGCTTCAAGGAGCACTGAAAATGAGTTTGCTGTGCTGGAAACAGCGATCAAATAAAGTTGCCTTTGCACACAACAGTGAACACTCAAAGTCTTTTGGCACTCACAAATTAAGAAAAGCCAGTGTTAACCACATGCCAGCACAATTTTCATTGGACTTCTGTGGTTCTCTGTTGTGATTCAGCATTTAATTACATGATTTTAGTCTAGGGCTTTTTTCCAGTTCCATTTCTGGAAGGGTTTCCTGAGAGGTCCAAATGCAATGATGTTTTAGTATTGCACTCTCCCTGGCTTACAAAACATCCACGGGGAGGGTCAGTGAAGCTGCACAGCTGAGGGGGCGGCTGCCCTTGTCTCCAGCTCTGCAAACAGAGTTCCCCTAAGAGCTCCCTCAAGGCTGACCCCTCTCTCAAGGAGCTCTGGGTTCACAGTGCTTGGCTGTCAAACCACAGGCACATGCCCAGCCTCCCACACGGGGATGAATTTGTGTGTAGGGGTGTTTGGGTTCAAGGAGATACCTCCACAGGGTCCCCCAATCCCAGAAGGGCTGTGGCTGGAGACTAGCAGCAGAGTGAGCAAGGAGGCAACTTCCTCCTCTTGCTTTTGGTGCAAATTTCACCATTTCATGGCCTTTGACCACCTTGCATACGAGTGAAGCTCTGAAAGAGTTTAAGAATATTGGATAACCCTGCTGAAAATTGAGGCATTAAAGCCTACATTTTCTCTACTTACGTGTCTCAACCAAGGCACTGGGTTTTGCCATGCCATGCCATTGCCAGGCTGAGCTGCTCTCCAGAAGCATCTGGTGCTCCCTGTTGAAGCCAGAGACATCTGTACTTAGCCAGATCCTTCACTGTGCACACTGACAGGGCAATTTTGAAGTATAAGTCAGCAACTTCACTGAAAATTGTGCACAGTTATAATGAGGAATGTGTACACGTACAATAAGGAATGTGATGCCATTGATTTTCCTGCACTCACAATGTGCTAATGTGGGGAACTCTGGCCTGGTCCTTGCATATCTTCCTGCTGCACCCTGTCGTAGCTGTGGCTTGAAAATATATTTGATCAGAGATTCTTGGTTTGGTCAGGGTTGGTGTAAGGACTTGGAATTCTGGTCCATGACAGGCACACTTTGGTGTCAGTCTAGTGTAAGTACCAATACTTTTCCTCTGTGAAAGCTGAAGAGTAATGTTCATTTGGTAGTAAATCTAAGGAATTAGAATCATAGAATTATAAAAGTGGGACAATGAAGAAATCTAAGTATGGGACTCTTGGTTCTCTTAATGTTGAACTTAGTTTCTATTTGCAGCATTCATATACTAGTGATTAACTTTATGGAAGTAAAAACATATTATTACTACCACCAGAAATCCAAGTCAGACCACAACATGTTACACAACGCATTTCCAAATGAAGGTGTACTATTTATTTCAAGCAGGGCATTCCGTGCCAGCAGATGAGTTCTCAGTAGAATCTTCAACCTCTGTGTTTGATCAGGAGAGTGTGATGTTTCCAGGTTATGGACCCCCCCTGCACATGAGGACAGTCATTACTGCTGAGCAATAGTGCAGTTGATTTTGCTGGATCCTTCCAAGAATTAACAAAGCCATGGATTTGGGACTACTTACTGCCTTGGCATTGAATTCTTTCTCAGTGCCATGAATTGCTTCAGTATTTCCAAGTTCCTAGGGGCTGCACATTTCTCTTGTGCTTGCTATACCATCTACAGACTTCATCTATAATGAAGTGTTCTGCTTAACATCCCACCTTGCCTTTCATTCTATTTTTATTGTTTCACTTTAGGAGATTTATCCATTAAGTGTCTGTGTGGGCAACAATAAGAAGCCCAAGATAAATTTATTCTGAGTTATTATCTGCAATTGTGATAGATAATAGATACCGGATTTCTGTTATTATTGTGATTCTTAAATAAAAACCATATGCCAAAAGTCAGCGCCTTGTAGATAAGTCAGACATCTGGCTGAGATTCCACATTTGGGAATGTAAATGATGCAGATGGTGAGCTTATAATACACACTGTGCCCGTCAGGTTGTAACAGTGATGAGCAAGCACTTCATTAGGTTGAAAAGGTGGGGGAAAAAATTCAAACCGAGATGAAATTTCTTGAGGAATGTGCACAGTATGAATTTCAGTTTGCTGCTTGCACTCATGCATTTGGGGACATCTGCTTTACACTGACTGCCAAACCTTTATTCCAAATATATTAGAGTGGGCCAGCTATAATGTAGTGCTTTTAAACAACTTTGCAGAATCGGATTGATATCTCAGCCTGTGAAAATGTTTGGGTTTCTTCCTTGGAGTGTCTTGGGAATAAAAACCAACTTGTGAACAGAGCAGAAAAGAAAACTACTAGTTTCTTTTATTCTGCATAAAATATTACCTCCACAAAAATGTTGTGGTGTGAACTGTGGAGTGGACTCAAAGACAACACACAAGTATTACAAGCAGATAAATTAGTGGTAATGTAGAGGAGTACAAATTGATGCAAAATGTATGCTGTGAGAGGAACAGAAACATAAAATATATGTTCTGAAGTATGAATATTGCAATGCTAATCTCAGTTTTGCTGATATTGATTTAGCCTCAGATCTAAATTAACATTGTCTCTACAGGCTAACTCAGACACATGCACTGAGTGTACAATGCAATACCACTTTTTGGAGACAATATGCACTTTCCAGGGAGAACTGTAATTAACTTGTGGAGTGCCAAAGTGACTGTCACCCATGGCCACACCAGTCACAATGGCAGTCAGAAAAAATACACTACTCCCTTATCTTCTAGACTTCCTTAGCAGTCTATATTTTACTTATTTAAGTACATCAGCTTGAAAATTTCTGGAAGTTTAGTAAAGATATAGCTTGAAATGTATTAAAGGAGGATAAATTAATTGGAAGAAATCACCAAACTTTCCCTGATGGTTTGCTTTAGATGAAGGTCATGACTCTTGCCTATGGCCATGGTCATGGTTTGTCCTGGGCAGTGGAGCAGTGTGGCATTTGTCATTGCTTGTCAGCACTTCCGACAGGTAATGGGGCCCTGTCCTGCTCCTGACTGAGGCCACAACTGTGACTTCCTTACTGAAGAAAGATTTTAGTGCCGTCACTCATTTTATTTGGAAATTAGATTTTAAGAGCCTAAGGTACGTCACATTTGATTGACACTTCTCCCCTAATTAATCTCCGAGGAAACGGTTTTTAAAACAGTAGGTAATCAGAAGATGTTGCTGATGCAGTTGCTGTGGCCAAGGCAGATGAGACTGTTGGGCAGCCCCTTGTAGTGCGCCTTCAATATTCACTTCCTGCACACCTGCATCAGGCTGTCTTCTCTTCCCCTCACACTGAAGACAAGAGGTCTTTCCTTTTCAAGTGATCCAGCCTGCTTCCCTGCAATATGAGATGATGCTCCTTGCACCTGTGAGGATGTCCTGAAAGAAAAGAGTCTCCTCTCAGCTATGACTGCTATCACATGAAAAAGCTGTTTAAATATTGTATAGAGAATAAAGCACTAGCAGAGATGAACTTGCATATTGTAGCAGTCATTTAACTTTTGTGTTAACAACACTAAATTTGTCAGGTTTATGGTGCCATTCCAGTGAGGGTTGTGCAGGCAAGTTCAGCTGCCTCCATAAGGACTATCCTACTTATTTCTTAGGAATCAACAGGCATTATGGTATTATGGTGGCAAGATAATTATGCTGATATACCTTAAATGTGCTATTGGTAAAGGAATAATCGGAAATGTGGCACTGAGAATTGTCAAGAAACAGCAGCCTGACCCAAACCACCAAAATTATCCAATAAAGAAGTGACATTGTGAGAGAAATGCCAAAAGCCCATGGCAGAGCTTTTGGGGAGAGGCGGGTTCCCACAAGCAAACAAGTACATGACCAGCAGTGAGAATATCTTAAAACTGACACCCAGCAGGATGCTTGCCTTCATTGTGGGTCATGGATATAAGGCAGAGAAAGCAAAATCCAATCACTAGAAGAAAGCAAACGTTTGCAAGTGAGTTGAAAAGGCCCTGTGGTCACAGACAAAACCACCAGCTGGGCTGGTGCACAGGTTGGTTGTCCAGAATGATTTGTTGGAAAAGGAAACCTGATGAAATGAGGCAAACTGATGGATCTGCATTGAGAAAAACAGTGTTGGATGCAAGGAAAAATTCTGATCCTGTACAGATGAGCTCTTACAGACTGCCTTTGAAAGCAGGCTGGAAAGGTCTGAAGCAATAATCCTCTGTGCATGCCTTTGAGGAGTGATGTTACCCCTAGGCAACAGCTCTAGCTGTTCTACACAACCTCCTGAGTAAATGAGTCAGTAACCCTGATTCTGCTCTCCCTCTGGTTCTGTGGGGATTTTTTTGCTTCTGAGCCCAAATTATGAGGCCATTTTGATGCTTCAAACACCAAAGTTGCTCCAACGCTTGCAACTCTGAATTGCTGCCTGGAACTGCTAGATGAGCTCCAGCAGAGTGATCTCTAGTTTGCATTGTTTTTAGGAAGGGATATATTAATATGAATTTAATATATGCCTGCTGGAAGTAGTATCGGAAAACACAACCCCATTTCTATTGTGAGGTGCAATTAAATCAAGGGTAATCTCACAATACTGCACGCCAACAGGCTTTCTCTCAGAAGTTATCACGCTTGAGACTCCCTATACACTCATTACAAGTCATCTCCACCAGCTCAGGACCACACCTTCCCCGTCCACCTGAGGATGGGAGGATCCAAGTTTGGGTTTGTGACCTTTTCTCTCAGCTCCCGCATGCATCCCAAAGGGTTTTGGCTTTAAATCTCTCTCCCAGCAGCATTTTTCCCAGATTTTTCCCACTTGTCCATTTTGCCTTAGGCTCATTTCCACTTCTTTGCTCTCAGTGTTTCACGGCTGTCCAAAGCAAAGTGCTTCTTTGTCCTACTTCAGGCTGTCCAGGTGTCACACCTGGTATCAGGTCTCATACCTGTTTCTGGGGCAATGAGTTAGAGGAGGAGTTGGAAGTGGAAGAGAGTCTTTTTTTTTTTAACTGGAGCACAGTTGCAAAAATCAAGCATGCAGAGTGAAATGAGGTGTGAGTTGTCTCAATAGCATTTCAACATCTTATAAAAGTCTTATGTTCAACCTCAATGGGTTATTCAGAGCTAAAACCATATTCCAGCAGCAGGGTGAAAGAGAAGAGCATCAGCCAATGCCATGTCCATTAAATTAGGCAATAGGAAATGGGACTGGGCTGTGGTTTGATTGGTTAGGGCATGGTGTGTTCGCTTCTGCAATTAGTACATGGCTAATGGGCTGTTGACACCAAATTCTGTCTCTGGCTGGATTGAAAGCCCTATGTAGAACGTAGTGTGGTAGGAAAATGGAAGGAAGTTTCTGAAAACAGCTTTGCTTCTTATGTTTAAGACTGGCCTCATGCCACCCATTTGCTTACAAATTAAAGAGAAGGATGCACTAACTCTGAGAAGGTACCATCAGTCTGGTGCACTCAGTGCTAAAATCACTGTGGCCCATTCAGTGGCTGGATGGCATTCCTGCTCCTGCCATTTTTCACAGAGGAGCTGATTGCCACATCAAAAACTGCTTTGTGAACTTCCCATCATCTGCTGACTGCAGTATAAGTGGAGTAGCCTCAGCTACCCGAGCAGCTCAGACACCACTGCCACACCCCAGAAACCAAGCCTTCCAGTGACACCATATAAATAACCACTCGTACCAGTAATGCTTCCCTGCTTAGCAAATTGTTTTGTGATTCACTCTGTTCACCCTACCCTGCAACAAATAACCTGCAGATGTGTGGCTCTAAAAATAATCCTTGGCACTTGGGCCATGGTACAGCATCACTACATAATTCAACAAACTTTCATACTGTGTTGTCTTAGAAATTAATCTTTTCTGTATGCTGGAAGTGGTTCATGGAGATAGACTCTGTCCTAAGAGAGACTACTCTGTATATAGAGAGTATTTTGCTGTCATCTCTGTGGACAATAAACATGGGTCTGTCTTGTGAACATGTTATGTAAAAAATTATTTCTTTCCTTGTCCAATTCATTAAATTTGTGTACTTAATAAGCAGTTTCGGTGTTTGTAAGGTTTATTGGGAACAATAAAACAGAAGGGAAAAGGAGACAAACATCTGGATCAGTGAAGCTCTCTTGAAATACTATCTTCTTGAGTGTCTTTATAGAGATTTCCAAGGGCTTACATTAAGAAATTAATTCCATTGCTGCTATTGATGTTAAAATTATATTAAAAGAGCAATTTTAACTTGGTCTTGTTGCTTAGATAATGATCAGAGCTGCCCAACTCTTTTGTTTGAAAATACTTTAATGAAAAAAACCCAATGTTTGTATATCATTCAAGATTTACTACTTGGGGTTTTTTTTTTCAGTTTTTCTCCTTTTGAACTTTTATTGTGAAAATGAAGGGAGGGGGGGAAGAGAAAAAAATGGGAGGGGACCAAAGCTGTAATTTAGCAAGTAACTCCTTTCTTCCTTCTTTTTTTTTTTTTTTTTCCCAAATTGCTTGTTTGTTTGTTTGTTTCCAATGTCTTTGATATTTTTAGAGAATATCTGCTAGTGTCACTTTTGATTTGGTTATGTATAGTTTTGTACACTTACCAAAAAACTGGAGCTAAGGTACTCAAGGGCAGAAGCACATTGTATTCAAGGGGAGCCCAAGGGATCTGTGTTCTGTCTGGAGAAGAGGGAGGGAAGAGGCAAACATAATAGGGGTCTCCCACTAATTAATGGGGAGTTGTATAGAAGACATGGGGGGTTATAGAGAAGAAAAAGCCAGACCTTCACCAGAAGTGCATTGCAATACAATATGAGATAAAAGCCAGGGGTTGCTGCAGGACATTTTAGGTAGATATAAAAGGGGAAATGTACAGTGAAGTGGTTAAGCACTTGGAAGAGGGTCCCAGAGAAGTGAGGCAATCTCCATTCCTGAAAATATTCAACACTCATCTGGGTGAGTAGTCTCTGGGCAGTTAACACTGCTGTCAGGTGCACTTGGATCACAAGCTTTCTAATAGTCCCTTGCAACCCAAAGTATGCTGTGAGTCTGTTTTTCTAAAATTGCGTTGTTTTTTTTTCCCTGGGATTTGTTTCTGCTTAGCTGAAACCTGGCCCTGAAAAATTCCCTCGGCTATGCTGAAGCAAGGTCATACCCCTGTGACTCTAAGCCAGTTCTGGAAGGATGAAGATCCTTAGGCATAAGTAGCTGTTAAGCATCCTTATGTGATTCATAATGTATAAAATTAGATTGCTATGCTTTTTCACTATGTGTGCTCTGGAGGAAGGGGCCATCACATACCCATTGTCTGTAGCTGGTATAGAGAGTAACCATTGTGATTGTCACATTGTCCCAGTAATCAGTGACAATTCTCATAAACCTCCGTGCCCTGCATGCCTTTTGTCTTTTCACTATGAGTTTTCCACAGAGAGGCAGAGTATCCAAACACAGACATCTTCCTCACGATGTTAGTTTCCAGCTCAGTGCTGGAAACCAAGATGTCATCTGGACATCATGGTTAGCCAGTCTAGAGTGAGGTGCCCAAAGATGTATCTTTCTTCAAGCATTTTTCCATGCTATTTGACTACCTTAAAAGCTGATGGCTTTGTGTTTGGCTCTCCCAATTTCTAGACTATTTAAATTGGAAGTGTTGGCCTGGCTGAACTTGTTTACTTGCTTTCTTCCTGGACTGAAATTTCAAAAACCATCACAAATTAAAATATCTGTTAAGTACCTGGATTAAATATCTGTATCTGTGTCTATGGTGTAGATGGATGCTTTATGGTAGACACAGATGGGGGGAGTACAGGAGCAGTGAGTGGTACATGTCATATCTCAAACCCATCAAAATCAGGAACAGTTTCACTACAGTTTCCCATGACAAATGTCAGCCAGACTTGATTAAGTTTATGTCAGGAGTGATTTTCTGAAACTGCTCTTCCAAGAAGTCCAGTTGTATCACACTCTCAGAACTGAGCATGTCCTAACCCACCATCCTGAGTCTTGGTCCAAGCCTGTTCCCAACCTAACGTGTTCCTGGCAAAGCTGCCAGGGATTGCAGCAGAACCAAGATCAGGCCCTTAATATCAGCTCACCAGTAAGTAAACATAGATGGAGTGACTAGCTTCCCTATGAAGGTTAACTGGGATTTATATCCTGTTTGGAGATCTATCTTTAGAGATCTGACTTCCTGGCTTAGTTTCTGTGATGTGTTTTTCTGCCCATGCGTGTGTAAAAGGCACTTACCTTCTGTTGTTTATTGAAAGGAGTTTATTAGACATTGCTTATGCAGCATTTTTGTGATCTTGTTGATGAGAGATGCTGTATAAACAGGGCCGGATTGGACTGGATTCAGTAAGGCTGAGAGCTTGCCAGCAATTTATTGCAGTTTGACTCCAGTGACCGAGCACCAGCACAGCAGCCAGCTCGTGAGTGCAGCTCCTTGCAGCACTGCTCTGGCTCTGCCTTCCCTCCTGAAATGGAATTTATTGCTTTCTATCTCACATGGATATTTGGTAGGAAATTGGAGCTACAAAATGAAGAGTCATGGAAGTTTAAAAAAATCCAAGAGACAGGACAGATGTGCTGTGATTAGTCCTGTACTCTGGCTCACCTTGGGTTAGATAAATAATTGAATGTGTGCCATCAGCAAAACATACTACTTACAGACTTAGAAGGAAATTTGGCTTGCAGTCCTCTAATTGGAAGTCAGAGGTGGTGGAAAAAAAGACTTTTGCTTGCTTTTAGTACTTTAAACCTCAAAGCAGAGAGTTATTTTAAAACACAGGCTCAATCTTGGATCATTTAAATTGAAGATTTAGAAGGCAACTTGTTCTTAGAAATGACAATATATTTATGAGGATGCATTATATTTTGCCAATTCATTAGACTTTATATTAAATGCAAACAGCACTATTTTTGTATAAAATTCTTTTTTTTCATCCTCTCAAATTTCACACCTGTCAGACATTGATTTGATTCTGTAAAATCCATACCAACTTCACCTGTGAAACTAAACAAAATGGTTTTGTTGGTACAATGCCAGAAAATAATAGAAATTTATAAGAAAAGAAAGCAAGACAAAGATGACAGCATGTATATAAAGCTGAGTCTAAGCAGATGAAAACAGTCAAAAGCCTTTTATTTAATCATTCTGCTATTTTTGACATGTTGTCTAGTGATAAACCACATGAGCATTCCCTTGTGTTAAGAGAAAAAAATAAAAACAACAATGAAATAAAAATCCAAGAAAGAGAAGAAAGTACAGTTCAGCACTGAATGAATCACATGTGTGATTTTGAGGATGATGTTCACATGCATGTAAAATATCCAACAAATGGCTTTTCCAGTGGCAACGTGGGTCATTACTTTTTGAAGTTGTGTAATATTTTCCTCCAGAGAGTTTCCTTCTTTGCTTAGAGGATATTGACTGGCAGACCTTTGGTCATTTTTGGACTTTGCTATGCTAAGTGAGATACAAGCACTGATGGTTACCAGTGCCACCAGTTGGTCTGTGTTACAGAAAAAGATGCTGATTAGCCTGTGGTTAGTCAATGTGTTTGAAGCCCCAAGGCTCTGGGTGGGCCAAGGACTGACAAGCCCCAATGTTGTTTCTGGCCCTGTCAAACAGCGTCATGGCTTCCCCAAAAATGTGAAGCCCTAGTCCATTTGGTTCATGTGGAAAACCCAATACGACCTTTTTATTTCAATATATATTGGAAGAGAGGATCCCAGGAAATGTTTCTAATGGTCTTTATTCTGCCAAAAGGAATGTCAGAAAGCTGAAGTTTAGTTGGCACTTTTTTCTGCAGGGGCTTATGAGAATTTTTTTCTGGTGTGGCTGCCTGGAGGTTTTTCACACCAACCCCTTCCTATGCATCCCAAAGCCCTACAATTGTCCAAAAGCAATGGCACTGCTGATCTGGTGACACAGGGGATGTGTTGGGGGGAGCAGTCTGCCTGCCCAAATGTTGTTTGAAACCTCTACTGAACACCACACTGCATCTCATTTACTTAAACAAAACCACAAACCCCATCCATCACGGAGAGGTGGCCTGCACTGTGTCCATGGAAAACGGAGGCCCAGCATTCTACAAAAAAGAACAGACTTTTTACAGAGGCTAAATTAGCTAGACCTGTGAAGTTTTTCTTTTTGTGCATCTTTCAGTTTTGTGCAGGTCAGTGTCTCAAAGCCCCACCGATACCCATGCAGGGTGGATGGTTTCTTCAGCCTCTCAAAGTACCTTTATTGGCTTTTATAGAGCAATGAGCTTCAATCATTCACAAACACTGTGCTCTGCGGGGGCTGCAAACCATCATATTGTTTTGGAAGGTCTTCTGTGAGAAGAAGCAATCACAGTTTATGCTCCAGCACCATAAGACCCCCATTTGACCATAAAAAGATGACATGAAACAGCACTTCGAGGAGAGGAGGGGTCAGTTAACAGTGAGGAGCAGCCAAGGAGCTTGTCTGAAAGCTTTCAAGAGCATCAGTCAGGGTCTCCCAGGGTAAATACTGGCACAGTTCCTTTGAGTCAAGAGAAGTATGTGGCTTTTGCCAGGGGAGGATCTGGTCCCTGGCTTGTGTTCATGGAAGAGGAGCCCAGAAACTGTGAATCTTATCAAAACCTTCCCATTAGCAATGACTGGAATGTGATTTCATTTCTGGTATCTGTCTTAATAGCCAGAGTTGAGCAAAAGAGCAGATAGCAGGTCTTTTCTTTTTTTTTTTTTCCTCCAAGAAAAAGAAAACCATTATATGTGGGTAAAGTTATTGACTTAAGTAGGTAACAAAAACCAAGGCTTAAATTCAGACAACGTGTTAATCACTGAAAATTTAACTTCCACAAAAATCAGCTGGTAGGTTGCAGTGATTTGTTCTCAGAAGTCTGAGTTCTTCATTTGGGTTGTGTTCATAGTTGTTCAGGCAAATCTTGCTCTATTCAGTCAGTTAAGAGAAATAAAGAGGCACACAGATATACACAGCAGTCGTAGGTGCTGCAGCATTGGAAGACATCACTGTGCTTGTGTTACTCTCAACTGGGACAGTGATTGGAAGGGCTCAGGCTGGCCTTGGACCTTGCATTACACCCCATGCGAACATAAATTATCTCTTTACAAAACTGTGGAAAAGGACTAAGTCTGGAAATCATGGCAAAGTGTATGCTGAGCAAGTGTCTGCAGGGAGGCTGTCCCCTCTTACTCAAGATTTCGGTATCTGCCCCACAGAAAGGCAAACAAAAATAAAGTGCATTGCTTCAGTTTTACACCATGTTGACATAAATCTTCTCTCCATGTGAATTATGGCAAAGCTGTGCACAGCTACTGAGCTGCTTCCTTAATATACTTGTGGTGCAGATGGGCTTTGTCTGTGCATGCTTTGGCAGACAAACCTGTCCCTCATTTGGATTTTATATATGATATGATAAAAATAAGGTGATTTTTTTTCTTGTGTTAAGTTGCTTTTTTAATGTACCTTGTTGGCTTGCATTTATAGGTCTCTAATTGTTTTTTGTAAGCTAAATGCTGTATTTTACATTTTCACTTTTGTTACACTCTGTATTTCTCATAGCCAAGGGGACCAAAAAAGAAACACTGGATGGGCATAATAAGGAGAGGGTCTAACAAGGACCCCTTTGTGCAATTAAAAACATCATGCCGTGGCCTTTTCTGACTCAGGTCTTCAAAACACGGCACAAGTTCTTCTGAGTTCATGTTATGACGTAGGCTGAAGAACTCTGGTATTAAAAAAAAAGTTCTCTCTTTTCTCAATAGGAAATTGGTTTTTTATTAAAGACATTTTCTGAGTGTATTATCATTACTTTCTACCAGCACTGACTTAGGAGATATTTTTAAACTTACATGAAATTGTAAGCCCCCTAAGCCACAGCTGATCTGATGTTCATAGGTCAGAAAGAGCATTTTGAAGAGGAGGGATTTGACCTGCCTGACCACCTGTGGAGTTGCTGCATCTTCCAGTGAAGTGACCTCAGGTCTCATCTGAACTCTATAAACTGTACATGTGTGTGCTCTTAGACCAAGTAAATGGGAGGTAAAGTGCCTCTGCCTGAACTACCTCTGTCTGGGAGGAGTCAGCCTGGAAGCTGATTGCCTGTCAGCGTTGTAGGGATAAAGTAAGAACAATATTTTATCCAAATAACTCACTTTCTGACTCAGCATAGAGGTTTCTGTGTCTGCTTTGCTCTCAGGAGGCAAATACTTTCTAGAGCAGACGCTTCTCTTTCTATTTTTGACATCTTTAGCAACAGTTTCCTGAAGATATTATGTTTTGTCTGAAACCAGTTTAAAACTTTTCTCCTTCCTCTTCCCTTTGCATTTCCCCTTTACTTTCCCTTTTTTCAATGGCTAAAAGGTCATCATGCATCTTTTTCAACATAATTCGTGACAGAGTTTTAAGAGTTGCCACCTTGCTGGTGTTATCCAAAATCTCAATAATGCACTGAGCAACTCTTGTTACAGCTCAAGTCACTGCCATGTTACTACAGACAGATGCAGGTTAACTATCACTTTAAAAGTTTATCCTGTTATTGTTTGCTTTTCTGAAGCATTTCAGCGGCTCTAGAACCCTGAGTGACTCCCTCCCCTGTCACACAGAGTGTTCCCTGGGTTCAGCATGCCAGGATCGGTCTCTCCAGGATCGCCGTGGTGTCCGACGCAGAGCAGGAGGTGGGCTGGGGGTGATGGCAGCTCTGCACCAGGTGGAAACAATTATGGGGAAAAAAACATGTTCTGCACTGGATGAGTTACTGCTGATAGCTGCCAGATAAGCTAACTTAATAAAGTGGTGGCTTAATTAAGCCGCATTCCTTGCATCTTGCCCTTCGTCCTGCCTGTCTGAGGTGATGCTATTGAGCAGCTCCTGCTTTGCAGGACAGGGTAGGGATGTTACGTTGGAGCACTGAATGTGTTGGGCACTCTGGGGAAACTGTGGGTGATGGGACATGGGGGAGCTCCTGGAAAGCTCAGTTCCCCTCTCAGTTTGCAAGGTGATGGGCCACAAAACCCTACAACAAAGGCAGATCTGCTCCTTGTCTAGTCATGGACATTTTTATTGGTATCAAACATTTGACCTTAAATCAGTGATCCAGGAGCATCTCAACCTCCAGAGCAGAGAGTAGTTCAACATCTCCCTGCTTTTCCTGCAGGCTTTTTTTGTCAATAAAAAAAAAAAAAAAAGGGGGGATTTGCTTTGAGAGAGTTCCTATTGCTTTAGATTTTCATACAGGTAACACAAAAGCTAGACATTGCAATGATCCAAATTGTGGTGACCAAAACCCTCTGTGAATTTGGACTTGTGTGTGTTCCTGAGTGAAGATTGCATAAGAATAAGAAGTTGCTATATTTTTAATTGCTGAAGTACCCCATTAAAAGCTGTAACAGATAAATCTGCCAGAAGTTTATTCTTTTGTAAACCAGATTTAAAGTTAACAAATCGAGTTAATCTCCCCATTGATCCAGATTCTAGTGGTGGAGCTTCGTACACAGCCCTGTGTTTGTGTTTCATGCATACTCACACGTACAGCTGCATAGCAACCACCTTGCTGAAAGTTATTCAGTAGTTAAAATTAGCACTAGGAACCCCCTCTTACCTCTCATTATGTACAATGAGATTGCTGCTGTGCAACGTTGATTAGACATGTCAGCCTGGACCTGGATGTCTGAAAATGAGTGCTGCTATTAAAATGCCTTTGCTAATGCTCATATGTCCATCATTTTGACAGATTTCTCTTTAAGAATGTAGAAAGCTAAAGCATGTGGGAATCCCAGGGTTGAGATGTAATGTTCAGAGAAACGAGTATTGTTGTATTGTATTTCCTGTGCATTAACTCTAAAGTAGCAGTTTCCCTGGAAAACAGTGCTGATGACACAAGCTTGCTGTTGAGAACGGGCTGCAGAGAGAGATCTGAAATATTCAGTTGAGAACAAATTATGGTGGGGAATTGGTTTCTGGAGTGTGGTCCTAGTAGCAGGGCATCCCATCTCTAAAACACTTCTTTAAGTATGTTTTAAAACTTCCATAATGCAGAATAATCTTCAAGTATTTAGAGAAAATAATTTCAAATCTCTTTACCAGTAAACCCTGGGAAAATTCAACAAAAAATTGCAAGGGAGACTGAAAACCTGGAAATGGTTTCTCAAAAACATCTTGCTGCTGCAAGAAATCATGGAAGAGAGTGGTTTCAGCAAGTACTTGGATATCTGCCAGAGGAGCAGGATTTTCTGGTTGCTTTAAGTGGAGCAATCCTGGACATGGCTATGCAAGGCTATGCTTACTTCAGGGCAGAATCAGGATGCCAGGACAGTGTTTAATGGCTTTAACTTGGCATGTGGTGGGTTCTGAATGTATGAACCCACCACATGTGGTAGAAGGGTTTGATTGCGGCAAGTGGTTTGGCTTTTTGGAGAATCCAGTAAGGTAGGATAAATAAAGCAAATAAAACCTCAGTTTAGCCACAAGTAAGCCAAGAAGTCCAGCCAAAAGCCATCACCATCCAAGTTGAGAGGAGAGAGGCAGCTCCTGCAAGATTCCCAGCAGGTGAGCCCTTGCCCTGGATCAGGATGTACAGCTCTGGTTGCCATCTGCTGCCACAAGCCACTCCCAGGGTGGGAGGCCTGAGGGTCCTAAGCTTGAAAATTTGCAAAGAGAAGGGTAGAAATTATGGAAGCTACTGCTCCCTCTTTGTAGTTAGTTCTGGCTGGCATAACCCTACAGGTTAGCATCTCATGACAAGGATTTCCTCTACTTTCTCATCTCCCAGCCCTCCCAGCTTGGGCTGTATCTTCCTCCGAAGAGCTGCTACAAGCAATCCTTTATCAGCCTCTCTTCTTCTGCAGACAGTAGGAGATGAATGTGCACTTGGAAAGCCATCAGCATGGCTTGAAGCACATGAACAGCCTCCCCATGCACCTTTGAACTCATTCCTCCTGCATTTGTTTGTCTTGCAGATAAAACTTCACAGCAGTGTTTGGAGAGAAGTCTAATGAGGGACCACTGTTTGCATAACAAAGCAAGGCTTCCTCTTCAGATGTTCAACCTTCATTAAGCATAATTTATATTCCAGCTAATCTTTGGAATAGGGTAAAATATGGAGCCAAAGTTTGTTTTTACATAGTTTGGAGTAATGCATTGTTTGTTTTAGGCAGTCAGTTGCAACTGATAGTTGATTTAAATTCAACATAATGATGATTTGTGATGGGTGTGTGTTGTCTGGGGGAGTGTTGTGTCATTGACTGACATGGCTTTAGCACTCTTCTGCATCAGTTATTGAACTAAAGGAAAAAAACAAATGGATGGTATCCCATTTTTGAGTATACAATATGACAAAACACTCTCAGTTTTACAGATATTTCAGCATGCCCACAAGGCACGGTGAACTCTGAATTTGTAAAACACATATTTTTTCCCCTCAGACTTGTATATACTTGATATCATAGTGCACTGGACAGTAGTTTTCTTTTGCAGCAGTTGTGGTAGTCACCAACATGGGACCCTTTGAAAGTCACCAGATCCCTGCAGCAAGAAACTGTCGGGGTGATAAGGGGGACAGACATTTTTAAAAGCTCCAGAACACTGCTGCGAGTCCTGATGACTTAATGTGTTTTGCTGCCTAGAAAGCAAACCAGCAGGTATAGCTGGATGCCTAAACATCATTACAGGCCAGTGTGTCAGAAACAGTAATTTCTCAACACTCAGACTCTGACTATGTCATAGGAACATAAAAAACATCTGATCCTGTTGACTCTTCACTGCAGTTTTTTCCCCCAGGCAATGTAAGATACCCTCCCTTGCTCTAGTTGAAATACCCGGTATATTTAATTTACCACCTTTCCAGGTTTATTAAACGATGAGAAATGACTGATAACATTTATCCTGTGTGTACTCCTAGCTGATACTTACCCCTTTCTGCAAGTTTACATTGTAATGACAGATGTTTGAAAACACCCTTTGCCGTACCATGAAAATGATGACCTGAGTGTATATGGACAGCACTGAGGTGTGCTGTGTCCTGTCAACACACAGGACCAGGGTTTTTTGGAAACTAGTTGGGATGTGGGGGGGGTCGGTGTTGGGTACCCAACCCTGGCCTCTTGAAGTGGCTGAACATTTAAATGCCTCATGGGCTGAGTGGTGCATTTCCATGTTGAGTTCTTTAATGTTGAGATACCTCTAGCTGCAGTGCTCAGGATCCTCATCTTCTTTGGTTCATCACATTCCATGACCCACCTATGCCATTTTTAAAGGCAGCACCAACCTTTAGAGAATACATTTATTTATTCATTTATTTATTTTATTGTTTTTCAGGAAAAAATGCTGTAAGGGTTATAAGTTTGTTCTTGGACAGTGCATTCCTGAAGGTATGTGATTTCACTGTTCTTACCCATCATGTCCTCACGCATTTGTTTTTCCCCATTTACCCTGTTTTCCACACTTCCACTTTGGAAGAACAACTTGATATAAGCACACGCTCGACTGTATCTCATGTGTCAATGTGTGGGAGAACTGTTTCCAAGAAATTGTTGGGAAAATAAAAAGATCAGCGACTTCCAGAAGTTATGCTTGGCATGGCTAAGCTCATGTGGCTGCACAGATCTTGTGCCATGACCTACTGCAAACAGAGGGACATGTTGTGCACACTTTACTGGATGATGGTTTTCCCCGTTTATCCCTTGGATCTGGTGCAGGTGATTTGGCTTGTCAGTGCACAGAGAGCAGGTGACTAGGTGAGTTAATCCTGCCTTAAGTTACCTATATCCTGAAGACATCAGAAAGGAGAGAGCAAGTCTTTCTTCTGCCATCACTCCTGGTCATGGGCATGGCTTCCTTGACACCAGGGGCTGGGGAAGGTGCAGATTTAATCAAGGTAGTTCATGCAGTAGGCAAAAATGGAACTGATTTGGATGAAATTGTCTCTGAAGTTATAGGAGCAGAGGAGCTATCAGGCAGGAGCATATGTCCAGAGACAGACAATAAACCTTGTCTGCTCCAAAATGCAGGCTAGAAAGTTGGCTTATGGGAACAAAACTTTCGATTTCATGACATACGAAAAGGCTTGAGTTAGCCTGAGAATTTTCCCAGTTTGGGATGACAATGTTTGGAAAAAAAAAAGGGTGACAAATGAACATGAAGAGTCATCTGGTTTTTGAGTTATAGTCTCCAGCCAACAGGGATTATAACCCAAACTCTAATCCTGCTGTTTTGGATTTGGGGCTTTTTTTGTTTTTATGTTTTCTGTTGGGTTTTTTTGGTAAATTTATGTCTTCTTTGCTGTTGGGTGGAAACACTAAAACACTGGTTGCAAAAAAAAACAAAACAGGAAAGAAAAAATCCCCTCCCCTCGCCCCCCCCAAACCCAAAATACAAAAAAAAACCCCAACAACAAAGAAGACCCTCCCTCCCCGATCTCCTCCAAACAAGAATTCTGTATTTGCTGCTTTCTTGTAACAAAACACCTCATGGAGCCAGCCTGAGCCCCAAGGACCTGGGTAGGATTTGCGTGAAATCAATGCTCACAGAGTTCCTCATCCCATGGTTTTATAGTGAGTTTTGTGTCAGTGTGTGTGTGGCAGTGTGGAGGTGACAACTCCAGTGTGAGATGGACATTTAGAGAAGGTGGTTGTATGTGTTGGAGGCAGAAGTCCTGAGTCCATTCAGGGTGGAGAAAAGCCAAAACTCTACAGTCTGGTCTATAGTTTTCCTATGGATTTAACAATTTTATAGACTGATTATTCACTAAATATAATGGATATAGCAGGAGAAGTAACAGGAGCCAAAACAAAATGAGAGCCATGGCAATACGTTATTTTGGCTTCTGATTTTCATCTCATGAGATTTTAGGTGATTATGAAAGCAGCTATTATTATGTACCCACTCACTTCACTTAATCCTGTCACTAACTGCATCTCGGTAACCTTACAGTTTCTGCCACTAATTCCATTTCTCTGCTGACTCTGACTTCTCTCCCTTTGTTTCTCCATTCCCCCTTTTTCAGCTCCATCTGTATTTTGCCTTCAGAGGCCACAGCAACTGCTATGACATCCGAGACAATCTTGGGCGATTGGAATAGGGACGAGAAACATGATTCACTGAAGTACTTGTTTCACTTCCTCTGTTACAAGACATCACTTGGCTCTTCACACATTGTTTTGGCATAATCTTGACAGAGTAGCTGTATGAAATTCATATCTTGACACAGCCACATAAATGCATTACAGATGTGAGTTTATTAGAGTACATCTGCACCTTTTAATCCGGTACTGGCACATCCTTACTGTGAGAAGTAATTCCAGCCCTGTCTTCTCCATGATTTAGCAGTGGCTGCAGGGAGGAGGATCAGCAAAGGGATAGACCCTTCCTTGTCCCCCTTTTACAACTGCTTTGGGAAAACACCAATCTCCTTCTGGGACAGCTGTTGTTTAAACAGACTCTTTCCCAAAGGGTTGTGTCTTTGTCCATGTGCATTATTGGTTTCTATCCTGTTATTCCTCGTCTGCCCTTGAAAAGGAACAGAAATCAGCACAGTCCAGTATGAGTCCATGTCCCCATGTTTTGCATTTCATTTGTCTTCTACTCATCTTGTCATTCTGGCTTTCAGCTGCAGGAGCAGGGAGCATCGGGGAACATCAAGTGGAGTTACCTCTGTGTGTCTGATTCTCTTTGTAGCATCTCTTCCTCGTCCACCTGATCAGCAAAGCAGGTCAAAAAACAGCTCCCCATCTTTTTCTCATGTATGATTTCTTCCTTCTTTGCTTTGGAGACTCACAGCTCCAACCAAATCCTGGCTCAGGATAGAGTGAAGATAGGCATGACAGAGTGAAGAAGGCACTAATACAAAACAGCTTATTTTGGAGAGCATCCTCCCTACCACTTGTTTGTTACCTGAGTTTCTTGACTGTAGGTGAGCACAGAGCAAAACACTCTATTACAGACAAGCTATAATCAAATCTGTTCTTTCCTCACTAATGCTGTTTCAAAAATTTCCTTGGTAGAGCTTTCCTGTTCCCATGAATTGCTGCATTGTCATTTCTGAGGTCATTGAAATACATGTAGAGAAATTCGTTATTCTCCTTTGGGTTTTGCCTTGTTCCTTCCTGGAACAGCCTGATCACCATGTGATTTGGATTCACCCTCAAACCACATTTCTTAAGCTGGGCTGGCAAACAGTGGGTTCGAACATGGGAGGGCATGTGCATCCTTGGTTCTGCAGAGCACACAGGAAATTAGCTTTTCCCTTATTTCACCCCACTTGCAAGGACTGTTTCTAAGCAAGTCATGCTACCTGGCACCAAAGCCCAGAGGATGCACACCTCTGTGACATGGGACCTTCCTACAACAACTGTGTGATCTGGGTTGACTGTGTATGACCACTAGCAGGGATATTTGTACCTCCTGAACTCTCCCCCAGCTTTGTATGAAAGTAAATGAGGCAATGGTCATGATGGAGCTGTGTGGAGGTGGACATGAAAACCATATTTAAAGACTGGTTACATGAAATATGGTGAAAGAGAGAATGATAAAAAGAACTGGCGTTGTTTAGTCTAGAGAAAAGGAGGCTGAGGGGAGATGTGATAACAGTTTTTAGGTATGTGAAAACTTGCTGCAAGGGGGAAAATAAACTGTTCTTTATGGCCAAGAAGAAGAGGACAAAAATTATGGGCCTAAGTGGCTATAAAGGGGCATTTGGATTAGATATGAGTAAAAAGCTTTCTGTCTGCAAGGATATTTCATCTTGGGAATGACTATATGGGCCAAATCCACCCTTTAGGGAAAAGGAAAACTAGGAAGACTTTACACATAGTTAATCCTGCTAGTGGTCCCTTCCAGCATTGCATTTTATGGTTTTGTTAGGGCACATCTATTCATGGAAGCACAGGGAGGACAGAGCTTGTATACCTCTGCTCCAAATAGCTGAATATGGCACAGGCCAAATCCAGCATCTCTGCAGGTATGCTGGCTAAGGAGCAGGTGTGTTCACCTCCATGCTGGGCATACTAGCCTGTTCTCATTCTGATTTTATTTCAGTGGAAAATTAAAATTGCAACCACACCCAGAAAAAACACCAGCAATGCTTTATATTTGGGACTGTTTAGTAGTGCCAAATGAAATGGAAGTTTAGAGCCCCACATCACCTAAAAAGTCCAAACTAGCCCCCAGACTAACTAATTTGAAAGTAAGGACCATGTTTTCCTTCCATGGTTCTGCACTCTTTGACCCTGGTTACTGCCACTCACCACCACAGCACTGAGGGAAGACTTCTAAAGTCAAGACAGTTGTGTAGTAAGAAAGAAAGAAAGGATGCCTGCTGTTCAAAAGGTGACAAGCAGAAGGGGAGAAGTTCTATTACAATAGTATGTTTTTGTCTATGAGACTCTGGTGTGAGATACAGCAACTAATTAAGTGACATCTGGTGCTTTTCTGTATCTTGGCACATTGTCGCTTTTAACCCCAGTGCTACACATGTGCTCCATATACTTCATACAGAAAATACAGTTTCATTTGCTTTACCACCTATTAGCTCATTTTAATTGTTTGGAACTATCATTGTACCCAGAGATGTCTGGTAGTCATTAGGATGAGTCAGTAATGAGTTTGTGTATATGGAAACACGTTGCATTGCTGGGAAGTCAGTTGAACCACTTAGGTTTGGTTTAGATATGTCTGGTCTGGAGCATGAGGTGGTATTTCTTCTGTGGCCTTGGCATCCAGTCACTGGAGGGTCACACCCATATGGATGCTCGGTGCAGAATGATGTTCTCTGAAATGATCACAGAAACTGCCACTTGCTTTTGTGTAAAACCTGACCTTCAGCAGGGTGTGCCTGAGCTGGTTTCAAGACCAAATGCCACTTCAGCTCCCTGCTTTATCTGGATGATCTTCCCCATGGCACTGCAAAGCCCTTGCATCCATAGCCAGGGACTGCCCTTCTGTCCTCAGCTCTGCCACCAGCATGATGCCAAGGCCTAATCCAGCCCCTGGCAGGGCAGTGGTGTGGGTCTGACTCTCTTGTGCTTTGGTGTCCACTCCCTAGACTTCAGATCTGCTGCTACATAGTAGTGAAATCAGAAATAGATCTGCCCTCCTTCAAGTTTCAAGCATGGCTTTCCATCTTTTGGGATTTCACTGACAAACCCAGACAGCAATTTTACCATATCCTAATCTGCATACTGCTGTTATTAAGAGTGATGATGGTTTTGTAACTATGCATTCTTTGTTAAAAGGGTTATATCTGGCTTTGAGAAATTACTGTGTGATTTAATTAACTTTTCCTTATGATATACTTTCTGTCTGGATTTGGCAATTAGCCTCATGGTTTTTCATAGCATTGTGCATAGGCAATGTTGCTATCTGCACTAAAAAAATCTGTGGAAGAAAACAAAAAAAGTTTTAGGTAATTTAATATTTCTGTGAAAAGAATCTTAAATTTGCCAATTGTGAAAATGACCCTTGCTTAAAATCCAACTTTAAGAAATAGTCTAACTACTAAAGCTGTAAAGCTGTGATTAGCAATAACAATTTTAATATAATTCTCTGCTTATATCTCATGAATGTTTTATATATAGGTTCCTTCAGTCCTTAAATACAATGCAACTCAACTTTATATTAATTAGCAGAGAGGTGAAATATTTGCTGTCATAGTGTCATCTGGGTACTGCCATTGGTATTTTTCCTAACCATGTTTTTCTCTGTCTAGACTATGATGTCTGTGCTGAAGCTCCCTGCGAACAGCAGTGCACAGATAATTTTGGGCGAGTCTTATGCACTTGCTATCCCGGGTACCGCTACGATCGGGAGAGGCACAGGAACAGAGAGAAGCCGTATTGCCTGGGTGGGTAGAAGTGTGTGTTTGAGCTCACCCCTGGTTAACGATGTATCCTGCTCCCTTGGGTCTTTTAGGAATCAGTTTAGATATAAAACCTTTCTTACTCTCATTATTATTAAGAAGAAATATGTTTCTTAACTATGTTAAGGATTGCTTAACAGGATTAAGAGGTCTAGATTCTCCTGAAATGTTAGGAGGTATTGCCTACAAAAAGACATTTGCACCCAAACACTATGAAGTGTTGGGCTGATGTAATTTTTCCTTTAACTGCTCCTGCAGGTTGTGAGATGTATTTGTGGAATATTGAAGCATTATAACCAGGCCTAATTATGAAAATGAACCCTTGGGGTTTGATTCAGATGGCCAGTGTCTTATTCATGACTAATCATTTACATGTGATCCTTGTGTGGCTAGTCCTGCCCTGCCCTGCATGGTTTGCCATGCCAAGGAGCCAAGGTTTGCAGGATTGAGCTTTGCTTGTGAGCTTTTCAATGCAAGGAAGTGGTCAAGCAGTGTTTACTGATAAAATGTCAGGTGTGTTAATAATAATAGTGCAGCTTGCACAGAGCTGCAGCCCAAAGCTCCACTGGTGCTGCATTTACTCATTTATTTAACCACAAAATCTCTTTATACCTCTAAAGGAAGTATTTTATTGTATTTGAGGTCTGAAACCTCCAGCTCTAGGATATTTTTTTACTTTTTCTGCTCTCCAGATATCGATGAATGTGCCACTAGCAATGGGACTCTGTGCTCCCAGATCTGTGTCAACACCATGGGCAGCTACAGGTGTGAGTGTCACGAAGGCTATATCCGGGAGGAGGATGGCAAGACATGCACCAAAGGAGATAAAGGTAGGGGCTAGTGGAGGTTAAGTGTCCCGTGCCAAAGGGATGTCTAAAGGAAGAGGAACTACTCCCTACACTACACTTGGAACTGGGAATCCAAAGCTGGGATGTAGCTGGTACTCCTGGAACACCCAGGCTGTTCACTGTCCTGCCACACGCTCTGCTCCAATGCACAAGTGCACTGAAGGATGTGGAAAACATCTTCTCCTGGAGAGGCAGAACGGCAGGACAGTGAAATTTGCATTTGTGTCTTCAGTTAGACCACTTCTGCTGGGTCCAACTGCTAAAAGCCATATTTTGCTCCCACACCAAGCTGAATTATACCTATTCTGTGGTCAAGAGCTCAGGAGATATAGGGGAAAAAATACCAGATGACGACCCTTACTAACCTTAATTAATTTCACCTGTTAATTAAATAATTTCAGTAACTTTGTGTTTATATGCCTACATTGGAGCTGAGCAAATGGCTGTGGATTGGGTGCTTAGTGCCCTTTGGCATTCAGACACTCAGAAAAGGTGTATCTGGGGAGTTCAACATGCTTTTCAAGTATTGCTTAAATCACTTTCTAAATTACATTGAGTAACACTGAATTCTGCTGACCTGAAATTAGTTTGTGTGTTCTGTGACTGTGGTCAGATTTTTTTTTAATGAAAATAAAATGTGATGGGAAAGGGGTAAAAGAGCCTGTTCTTGCATTTCACTGTTGGTTTCAAAGTGTATCAAAACATATATTGTGCTGTATATAAATAATTTAAAAGATTTTTACTTCATCCCAATTATTAAATGACAGTGTTTAGAGTACTAAAGATTAAGTACTGATATGAAAATTTAAAAAGAAAGGAGGAAGCAAACACCCTGTGCTCTGGAAAAAAAAGCACAGCATCTTTTGAAGAATGGTGACTTACCATGGACTCATCAATTAATGCTTGAACACGATATCTGTCATAGAGTACTCCAAATCCCACTGGATGGCCAGAGCAATTTATAATTTTGATTTTCCTCTGAAAAGTGTAACTGGAGCCACTTCATTAACTATAATTGTCCCTTATAGTTTTCAAATTTTTTTTTCCTTACAAGTACGTGTGTGTCATAAAGGAAAGAGATATAACCTCTATAATCCCCTTACAAATAGGTTTTTTGGTTAACTTTTCCTTTGGGTAGTTCAAATTTCCTGATAATGTCCAAAGCATTCAGGATAATCAACCATTATTTCCATGCTTTGAAAATAATTCCAGTATTTGAAAAACACCGATTTTACACTGAATATACACAGCACATGTCAGTTCCAGTAGTTAATCTGTGGGATTGATACATCCACCATCTCTCAAGACATTTCCCGAATCACTTGTGCAAAGCAGAGAAGGATGCTTTCTGCCCAGTTCCCTGCTGTACTCCACGTTAACGTTACTAATTTTCAGACCTCTGGTGAAAATGCAAGAGGAGCTGGCCATCGCTGTTTCACAGGGCTTATGTCTGTAACTCATTCCAAAGGAAAGGGTTTTGTGAGGAACCAGCTGTAGCGACGCACCACCCCGTGGTCAATCCCAGCCCTGCACAGCATCTGTGCCTGAAACGACTTCCAAATAAGCCGATGATTTGCTTTTCAGGGTAGCCGAAACACTTAAATTTTATTTTAGAATTTAATGGGGGAGACAAAAAACATCTCCATCTCCATCTCTAACGATGTTGCGTGTTCCTTGGGAGATCATATTCATATTCCATGAATATGATGCAACTGAAGGCTGCAATTCGGACACATTTTTGGCTCTGTAAGTGTCTTGACTGAGAACTTGGGGTTGTTTAGTGGACACATGAAGAGGGAGCATTTTTCCTGCATCCACAGTCATGTTGCATTTGACAGAGACAATACAGATACCCGTGCAGAAGTAGGCAAACAAAACCATCTCAGCAGGCTGAGCCCAGATAATACAACACAGATGATTGACTCAACAGTCTCTATGCAAAGACTGCCCACAGCAGAGCTCCCGCAGAGCTCTACCCTGCCAGCATCTCCTTCTATTCCAGCATCAGCAAGTCAGAGTCTTCTGAGCACATACAAAGAAAACACAGCACTCCCCTTAGTAGATCTCTTAGCAAGAAGTACCACGGGGTTCACCAGTGTCTCACCAAGATTAAAGGACCCTTGTCAGGACAGAAACATCATGTGTGAGCTAGACTTTGTGTTTTGGAAAGCCTTCATAAAATGGGGCTGATTTAAGCCTTCTCCAAAATAATTTTAGTTTCTTGGTGCGTGCAATGGAAACAGGCTGAGTGTCTTGCTCAGTGCTGGCCAAATTGGCCCTGGTAGGTGATCTCTGTTTCTGCACCGTGTGTGGGTGGCTCCATCTAATGGCTTCCTGTACCCCCTGGCCTGTCCTAGGTGGCTTCTGGCTTTATCCATGCTTTATTCTGGCTATACACATATTTTGGTCCTGGTACAGGATTGGATGGGGACAGAGTGAATGTTTGATGGATGACTCCTTCCCTGGGTAAATCATCACCTCTGTCTGGTATGAGTTAGGGGGATTCCACCTCTCTCCTGGGATGCAGCTCAGGCTTGCTTATATGAGGATGTTAGACTTTTTGCTCTGACAAGTCAATCCAACCGGATTTGCAGAAATCTCACTGGTACGATATTTCCCAAACATTAGCTGATCCCCCCAGCATTCATCTCCATGGATTGTTACAGCCCTGTTTTATCTGTACTTGTCAGCCCTGTGTGCCACATCCTTTTGGAAGATAAACTGGATTTTATAAGGAAACACAAGGCCAAATTCACTGTTTTTTAATCTGCACATAATTCCACTCATTCTATTGGGATTGCATTAGGTTTCAAATAACAGAGGCTCTGGCAGTCTCTCCCTATGATTGTACATTGCTTTCAGCAACATTTCTTAACACAATATGACAGAACTCATTTGGTGAGATAGCTATTAAAAGAAGTTTTGGTTGAGACTAGTACCAAACACAGATTTCACTGGAGTTTGAAAAAAAAAAAAAAAAAAAAAGCTGCTTTTTTTTTATAATGGTTCTATATATGTATATAGAACATATAGATATAGATATGTTCTATATCTGTAAATCCTACACAGTTCTAAAACCAGACATATCAAGACACTGGGGTTTTTTTAAAGAAAGGTGAAAAATTGGAGAGGGAGGAAGAACTCCATGAAACTGACTTGTGGTCAAGAGAAAATTTATTTTATAGATATATCAAGAGGTGTCTTGATGACAGTACTCAATTGCTTGTTAAGGAAAAAAAGCCCTGCATTGTGCACATTATTTAATCTACCAGAAAAAGACTTATGGGCAAAGAGGCTTTGGAGGGAGTCAAAGGCAAAATGATTAGCATTAGTAATACGGCAGAGAGGAAGGAAAACAGAAAATGTTGTAAATTCAGGTATCTTTACAAATGCTGGAGTCCCTCTGGGAGGTCTCTTGGCCAAAAAATCTTAGATCCAGTGTAGCTGTGATTTGGTGAAATTCTATTCCACGTTATACAGTTATATACTATACACATATATATGTATATAGTATATACGTATATATACTATATACGTATATATAGTATATGTATATACTATATATATATATACAGATATATACAGATGACCTTAAATCTTTGAGCCACCTGAACACTGCACAGAAAGCTGTTTAGGTACCGAGCCTGTACTATCAGAAAGGGCTGGGAATCTCAAGCAGCAGTGTGTACTTGCTGCTGTTAAAATGGTAAATAATATATGTAATATTATAATGCTGTTGGAGTGTGGCTGTGGGAACAGGCAGTTGATGAGTGGGGAAAACCTCAAACCTCTAATCTTCTGATCAGTTCAGTACTCATACCAGTCTCTTAATGCTCCTGGTCATTCCAGCATCTTGCCCTTTCCTATCTGATTAGGAGGTAAGAGAAATAAATCTTTGTCTTCTAAAAGCAAGCATACCTGATGTGTCGTTATATGCAATGGACTAAACATACTGAAAATCAGTTTTTGCCAAATGTGTGCATAGGTGATCCGTAGATAACCGTCAGATTCTTCCTTATTGGACCCTGCAAACATTTAAAGTCAAGTACCGCATAATATCCTTATTATTAGAAACTCCTGATTTATTTAAAAAGATGCAGATGTTTTCAAAATCACTACACATTTCTGAAAAGATAAAGGCCATTTAAATGTGTGTCCAAGTGGGAAGAATAACACCATAGCTAAGCACATTGCAGTTGGTCCTTTTGGAAGGATTTGGAAGGAATTTCAGGACATGCTCTGAAAGGTCAGTGTTCAAATGTGCCCAATAACCCTTCCAGGTAACATTGTACAAGGCCACATGTCATATGCAGAGTCTCATAACACTTGATGCTCCTCACCAACTTTATGTGGAAGAGAAAAAGCTCACCTAGGGTTTGCCAATATGTGTGGCTTGGAAACCAGATTTGTCTTTAAGCTGACATCTGTTACAACAATGCTTGTTTGTTTGCAATGCAGAAGTGCTTGACTCTGTATGGGACTGGGAAAAGGACAAAAGTAACACTTGCAATATCTCTAACAGTTCAAATCATTTAATGGATTCTTGAAAAGATCCCAGTCATAGTATCAACAGATGTGACCCTTTCTCTTGTGTGGATTTAAATCCCTGTCATTAATCTCAATCCCCATCTCTGCTCAGGTTGATTCCATCACACGGAGAATAACCCACTATGATAAAGAGCAGTTTGTGTAAAGTGAACGAAATTACCATATTGTGAGGGATTTTACTGTAATTTATAGCATATGAAAATTTGCCCTTTGGGGACTGTAAATCAGTTCAGATCTATGAGGTTAGTCTATCCTAAACACAAAGATAAAAGAAGGGGTGTAAACTTTTCCAGGTATTAAAAAAGTGAATTCTCTGGGGACTGTTAACTGGAAACAGCTGCTTTAAAAATGAGCTTAGAGCTGTCCCTGCAAAGTTTCTCAGCCCTACACAGAAATACACATTCAAAGATTTTAAAATGGAAATACTCTGTTCTCTTTTCACAGTCTGGGGAAACGTAAAAACCTTCAAGTTGCTTTTGCAGTCACTTTATGAACTTCATTCCTTTGGACCTTTACATTTATATTGGAAACTGCTTTACATTTATATTGGAAACTGCTTTCTTTCAGCTGGGCTTCCAGAGAAATCTGAAAATGTGGCAAAACCAGGGACATGCTGTGCTTCTTGTAAGGAATTTCATCAAATAAAGCAGACAGTTTTACAGCTGAAGCAAAAGGTATGAACACTAATCAGCCATGTCTTTACCAGACCTGTATGTTTTACAACAACTGAGATTAAATTTAAGTGTTTGGAGCTGTCACTCACATGTGGCTCATGTACCCATAAACAGGGTGGCAATATATTTTAAGATCATGTAGGAATGGCATCTCTTCCATGCTCTCCTGTATGGCTTGTAAGCAGACTGCTACCCAAGTTCATGGAGCTGTGTTATCAAAATCATGGTAAGAGAGTCTGGCAAACACCCATCCCAGGCTGAGCCCAGGTTTCTTGGCAATCTGCGCTGACTCAGCTTTTCATTCACTCTGAATGCACAGGATTTTGGATTTGATCCACCTTTAGAGTAAGCGAGACGTTCTGTCGATGCAGGAACATGATTTTGCATTAATAAGGTGCTAATACAGGATTCTTGCCAAATAGGTGTGGGAACAAACAAAAACATAACTATCTTTAAACATCACTCTTCTTTTAAAAAGAGAAAAACCCTCAGTCCCTAAACCTTTTTGTTTTCACCTGGGTCCTTACAAGCAGAAAATAATGCATTTAGGAACTTCCCTTGGCCTTTAATTTCTCTTATATGTAGCCTTCTTTTGCATTTGAGTTAGGACAGGAATAACCCAAAGACCCAGCCTCAGATTTGGAGAGCCAAGTGCAGGGACACAGATGTAAAACCTTTTCTGGTGACATCTCCTTTGAACACTCAAATTCTTTCAAATTGAAATGTTCTGCAGGAATATTCTCAGCAATTCATGCTGACAGGCTGCAATTATTTCACCCAGGGTACTCATTTCATTTCATTGTGTGAAAACACAATTTGGTGTATTCGCTTGTTGCATTTAATGTCATTCCCTTCAATTTCAAGAAGAAAGAAATCTGCTTCAATGAAACAAAACTCACTGAGGTTAGAAAAACTTAGACAATTGATACCTGTCACTGTGGGCACTTATAGAGTACCCGTGTCCAAACTAAGCAGCTCACTCTTACTTCATAGCTGTCCCATCATAGTCTGTAGCTTAATTTTTCCCCCAGTATCTTCCTACTAAGACTTGATCTATTTAGCATCCTCAGAGGGAGCACACTGTGTTGTGCCACACACGGACAGAGATTGAAGAGAAGGTCCTTGATACTCTCAGTAATTTTTACTGCACAGAGCAGAACTTTTGTCCATGCTGAGAGGAGATCTGGCCCCATGCGGCTTCTCTGCCCAGGGTGACATCAACCCTCCTTTTTCACCAGGCCCTGTGGCCAAGTTCTTCTGGGGAGGATCTCTCTCAGTATCTGTGGTTGAAGCTGTTCTGTTTTGCATAGAAGAATTCGTTTCTCTCTGCTAGGGAGACAGTTTATGGAATGAGTCTTCAGTCTTGTGGTTAAGGCTTTCAGATTTTATGAACTTTATTCAAAATTATGGTTAGCAGAAAAGCCTGTGAGATGCTCTGTCCCGATATACTAGAGGTCTGTGGGCAGTCCTAGGTTGATCTCAGCCCCTGATGGAAGGAAGAAGAGTGGAAAGCTGAAAAACTGGGGGAAGATATCTCACGTGCTGACACAAAGCCAACCATTTTTTTTTACATGAGTAAGCTGGATCTTATTGCACATATGTGTTTAAACATCTTAATTAGAAAGCCATGTTCCACATCACTCCTGACAAGCACTGTCAAATTTGTCTAAACCACAGATATCCTAGAAACTACCCAAATCTCCAGATGCAGCATGCAACACAGCATATGGAAGTCTTGTTTCTGGAACAGTCTTTCTTTAAAATTTACCCTCACTAATATTTGCATGCACATGGAAAAAAACCCCATTTTTCAAGGACCATTTAGATTTGGAGCTGTGGATGGAGAAAGCCAAGGTCACCCTGGACCAGGATCCTGGTTCAGTTAAAAGGTAAAACAAATTAGGCCAGTGAGTATAGCCAATCCCTAAGAGGATGTGAGTCAACATCAAAAACACATGGTTTGGCCTCCATGAATCTAACAACCATTTTCTGGCCAGAAGATAACAAAGAGCAGTGAGCTAGACCAGAGCCTGGATATTTTGGCATTCTTAGTGTACGCCTAAAGTCCAGCTGACTCAGTGGGGAAGCATGTGTAGATGCTTTCACAGCAGCTATGTGAGGCTTTTTTTAACTTACTCAGTTGTTACAACAGCCTTGCTGGCAGGAACAAGTCAATATTTAAGCAAAGAAAAGAATACACTCTCGAATCCTCTTTGTGATGAGCCTTTGTCACTAAATGCATCTTTTTACTGTAGCCTGGCTATTTGCAATATAACCTGAGGACTATTCATGGCAGTCTGTGTGATAAGTGACATCTATTTATTAGCTGAGATAGATCCCCAGAATGAGATCTGTTAAGAAATCTAAGCACAAGCTAAAAAGAGGACTTCAATTAATCTGTCACTCAACTGTGGCCAGTCCTAAGGAGAAACACCCATTGATGACACTGAAAATATTCTTACCAAAAGTGCCTGAAAAATATAATGCTCTCAGGTAGTTGGAGAATTTAACTATGTGTCTCAGTTTTATCATGGCAGCATTGGCACTGCAGAGCCCTTGGCTGATTTGTACCACACAGTTAAAGTTCTGCAGCATGATGGTCCCTGCAGCCCTTCCATTTGTATCCAACCAGGAATGTTCTGTGGACAGAGTGGACACATCTGTGAAAAACTTTGCTGACCAGGAGCCAGCCAGTGGACTTCCCCATGCTGGTCCTTGGCCAGTGTGGCTATGACAGCCCTCAAATACTGAATTTTCCCCTTCAGTCCCAGTTGTAGGGTGCTGTGACCCATGGAGTAGCCCTTTACCTTCAATAGCCCCACACCTTGGTCTGTGCTGCAATGCCTGCAATGTTGGCTGAGAAAGCTGCAGGGTCATCAGTAAACAAAGCAGATTTTTTCCTTTGGAAAACCAAAGCCCAGAACCATAGGTGTGCTGGATCCCCATTTTCTGTGTGAGCAGATTCCAAGGAGCGAGCATATAAGAAACGCCCTGTGGATGCTGACCTCATCCAGCCACTGATCTCTGTGAGGGTAGAGTGAATCTATCAAATTCTTGTAAGACTTACATCGTGATACTTAATTTGCCTTTAGTGCAGTCACCTTGTCTTTGGAACTGGAATGCTCTTAAAAACCTAAGTCACAAATGGCTGATAAATAGTTGTATTCCTGTCATTGCATTTTGAATTCCAGTCCCAAAAATAAAACTGTTCTTTCAGAAATGCCACCAGGAACATCAGCATTTCCAACTCTTTTTTCTCCTGACTTTTTTCCTCCAGAACTGTTCTATACATCCAATCCCAACCTGTAAGCAGCACTGGCTGCTCTTAAATTCTGTTTTGTAAGTAACAGCTTGTTTGCCAAAGGAAATTTGCCCAGTTGTAGTGCAAGTGCATAGCATTGGGCTTTTTCGCTATGCATTACAGACATTAGGTTTGCAGTAATGACAGAAGAATGTATATCAAATAATTACAGAAACAAGTAGGAATCTTGAGAACAGCCCAATTAAGGGAATTCCAAAAAGCTGATGAAAAGCACTGTCAGATAGCAGGAATCATCATGTATTTTATTTAATGCACCTCTCCCAGGCAAATTTTGCAGAATTCAGCATGAAATTATCCAGTGAGCCAAATCCATCTGAGGAGCAACAAAGCTTACACAGGGATAGCTCTGGTCTGGTGTTGCTGAAATAGCTCTTCAGCTCCTGTTGGCAGAGCACAATTCCCAACTCTACATGCAGCCACTCACCACTAATAAACTATTTTCCTCACTGCAGACCATTCTCCTGGCTTGTCATCTCCCTTCAGCTTCCTCTGGAGAGACTAAATATTTGCACAATATTTCTAAATATGTTTAATTATTAAACATGTTTAACCTGGACAAATCCATATTAAACATGTAATGGCTAATGACACTTCAAATTATGGTGTGCAATTTTCCTTACATTCTCACTTACTTTATCTTTGTGTCTCTTTATAGAGAAGATCCAGACATCTGTTGGGTTAAATAGTATGGTTAGAGGTCCAGATCCACAAAGGATTTGGAATTCTCATTGAAATGTAGGGAAGGTTAGTGGCTTGTGCAGCAATTGAGAACCTAAAAGTCTGTGCAAATGTTGCCCTGAAAATGGGGCAGTAAGTGAATAGAGGAAATTTCAAATAAGGAAAAACATGTTTCCTGAGAGGATCCAAGCAGTTTTGAGACTTAGGTTTTTCAGTACTTTTTACTGTATCTCTCCTGAATTTCTCCTGTCTTCCATTGGATTGGCTTGCAGTATTTCCACAGTGACTTGAAAAGTGAACAGACTCACAAAGTAACATTTATTTTCTGATGATTTCAAGAAGGATATGATTAAACACTTCACATTTTCCTGAAATATTTAAATATGCTGTTTGTTCACATGAAAGCTTAACTAAGAATATCTGAACAATGACGGTCTTACACTGATTTTTGGTTTTGGCAGGTTGCTTTGCTACCAAATAATGCTGCTGATCTTAGCAAGCAAATCACTGGTGAAAAAGTGCTTGCATCTAATGCATATATCCCTGGTCCCCCGGGCCAGCCTGGCCAACAAGGTCCTCCAGGTAAGATACAGAGCAGAGCGATGTGAATGTCCAATAGCGCCAGGAATAAAAATAATAAGCTTCAGTCTTTCAATGTGATAGGATTTCATGTGTTTCACATTTTGATTGATACTATTATATTTGCATTTGTGCTAAATTTGAAAAGAAAAACTTTGTGGTTGTTATGATTAGCCTCTGCCAACTGTCTAACATCAGCCATTGTGTCTCCATGTGTTTCTTGGCATGCAAGCTGTTTGTCCTGTATGTGTTAAATTTCTCCCTCTCACTGGGACATCTCACCTACTTCAGTTGTCATTTCCTGTATTTTAATGCTGCATTTAAAACACTCTCTATTTAATTTCAGGAATATCTATTGCTTCAGTTCACTGTGAACAGCAGAGCAGAAAATGTGCTTTCAGTTTGTGGGGTTTTGTGCCAACTGTTTTATTTTTCCTCATCTGGTTTTGCAAGGATTCATCCATTGGCTTTATGCTGTGTTACAGATTCAAAGGAATCTGAAAAGTACAACTCCACTCACGCCTTCTTTGCTAAGGTATAGATTGAAACAATGCAAAAAAACCAGAGAGTTCCTAAAGCCTAACTTAAGCCAGACACCTTGCAACTGGCAATCAGAGATATTAAAAATTTTGGAAATTCTGTTGACTGAAGATCTAACTTTGGGTTAGCAATAAATCCAAGAAATTTTAGCATTGTGCTGGAGTTCAGAAAGGTTCTTACAGAGAATTAGCAAGTATTCCTTATGAGGATTTTACTCCCTGTTAAACTGCCCCCTCCCTCAACTTCCTCCCCCCCGGTTTATACTCCCTTTTGCAGTCTCACTTTGTTTTTTGAGTCTTTATCTCATTTTCTTGGAGGATGAGTATCTTCAGTCTTCAGTATATCATAAGTGCAAGGACAGTATGGTTAGAGGTTCTGCATCAGACTCTGCAGGGTACAGTGCATCGCCTTGCAATCTCTCCAAGGTAGGGCTGACCCTGCAGGTCTCCCACCCACCGGGTTTTTCCATGAATGAACTGTCTGAGGTATTGCAGAACTCTGCTCCCCCTAAAACTATCGCTGCTCACCTCCTCCCCTGCCCAACGGGAGGTGTCCCAGGGAGTCACCACTAAACTTGAGCTGTATCCTTTTGAAAATCCTAACTATATATAATATGTCCTGCTGAACCCTTTTTACTCTCTGCCTATCATTCTCTATGTCTTTCATGTGCCCTCAGCAATTCCTCAGTATGAAGAAAAGTGCTTTTCCTGCTAATCATCAAGTGTTTCAGCTAGTGACACTTTAGTGGTCTTTATTTTGTTCAAGTGTTGTTTCAGGTATCCAATTTTCTAGTTTTCATTTCATAGAATTTCTCTTGAGCTAGACAGATGCTTTGTTGCCTGTGTGCTTTCTAAAAATTAACATGCTCTGCTGAACCAAGGGAAGCTGAAAAAAATACTGAGCAAAGTGGAAGAATAGAGCCCGTTTTGCCCCTAACACATTGGCTAATGTAATGTGCAAAAGAGAGGTGTGGCCCACCACTGGAAAGGGCTTGCTTGTACCAGTCATGTAGATGCCATCAACCCAAAATTCCCATGAGTTTTCTGAGGCTTTCTTTTTATGAGATGTTCCTTAAATGTGACTTCTTTTTCTTCTTTGTGTGAAAACGAGGCATTCCTGCTTTTCTTTTTGTTCTCAGTCTGTGTCCCTATCCATCCAGCAGTGGCAGACTTGGATTCTTTGTATACACAATATTGAATTGTCTAATTGATCATTTCTTGTAGCTGTATTACAAGGACTGATGTTGTCTCAGGTGGGTGCTGATGTGCAGATGCAGGTGGTTGTATTGTTACGGACTTGGGTGCGTTAAGGTAACCAGTCCATTGGGTCATACAAAAAATGGTCATTCCCCACTGTTTGCACTGATGATGTGTCCTGAAGGCTTTCCCTGGCAGGTAACCTTTGCTGTTGATTGCAGGGGCTCCAGGACCGAAAGGGAGTCAAGGAGTTCCTGGGTTACCTGGACCTCCTGGACAGCCAGGCCCTCGTGGATCAATGGGACCTATGGGCCCATCTCCAGACATATCACATATTAAGCAGGGCAGACGGGGCCCCGTGGTCAGTATTCTCATCTCCTGTCATGCACTGCACAACTCGCTTTAGCTCCGCAATTTCTCACGTACTTGTGAACACTTTCTTTTCTCTTGCAGGGCCCACCTGGAGCCCCAGGGAGAGATGGTAGCAAGGTGAGGAGAGGTACTAATTTCCATAAGATGGACACATGCAGGCTTGCTAGAAAGATTCTCTGCATACTTGTAGTTACACCCTTTTACCATTTCATTTCTTTTGCTGAGATGAAAATGCCCTGTTGTCCCACCCCCTCATCTCATCACTCTGTTACTTTGTGCTTGCCATTCCTAAAGGCTTGCAAATAGTCCTGCCAGGCTGTCAAGCAGCCTTCTTTCCTTCTCTGCAGCTCTTCCAGTTTTTCCATGGCAAAACATTGATGCTTTAGCCCTTTTAATTAGATGGTTCTTTTGTGAATTCCTCCTATTTGCTGCTTTGCTTTTTACTGTCCAGGAGAAATGTCATAAGTGTCCCACTCTGCTCCCACTAGAATCAGTGGCAATTGCTTTGTATTCCCCCTTCACTGCCTTTTCTTTTTCCAAACAAGCATTGGCTGATGATTCCTGATCTGAGGACTGTAAGAAGGGGAGACTGCAGAGGCAAACAATGATTTTTTTTTTGCTTTCTTTAGTCACAGCAAACTAACCATGGTGGTATTGATTACAGGGGGAACGAGGTGCACCAGGACCAAAGGGGATACCTGTAAGTATTCCTCACAGGAGGAATTTACACAACAGAGTGATGTTAACTCCTAAAATTAGGTCAGCCAAAAGCTTAACAAAAACCCCCCCTGTGTCAAAAGCAAAGATACCTTACATACACAGAAAATGTTAGTGGAAACAAAGTACCTGTTTTCCTCAAAGTGTTTTTGCCTACACATCTCTTCCCTTGCCAGGTGTGAGACTGAAGGCAGTAGGTGCCCCTCTGCTGTACAATGGCATGGGGACATCCTCAGGAGGCAGGAGCATGAGATCCCATGCAGAGTGCTAGTTAATACAGTTCAGCCTCTGCTCCTACTGTGGGTTTGATCTCTGCAACGTTTTAAAATCCTGACCCTCATCTCTCTGGGATTTGGGAAGCTACAGGTTTTGAGTCAGTCATCAGAAGAAGGATGACTACTGACAATCTGTTTTCAGGTGAAATTGGTTAAGAAAATCTGGGGTCCCTAGCACAGGAAGGTCAATGACCTGTTGGAGTGACCCCAAAGGAGGCCACCAAGATGATTAGAGGGATAGAGCATCTCTCCTATGAGGAAAGGCTGAGAGAATTGGACTGTTCATCCTGGAAAAAAGTAGGCTGTGGAGTGACTTAATTGCAGCATTTCAGTACCTAAAGGGAGCCTACAAAAAAGATGGAGAGGGGTTTTTTACAAGGGCATTTAGTGACAGGACAAGGCGAAGCAGCTTCAAACCGCAAGAGAGTAGGTTTAGGTTAGATATTAGGAAGAAATTCTTTCCTGTGGGGGAGGTGAGGCACTGGTACTGGTTGCCCGGAGAAGCTGTGGATGCCCCATCTCTGGAAGTGTTCAAGGACAGGTTGGATTGGGCTTGGAGCAACCTGATCTAGTGAAAGCTGTCCCTGCCCATGGCAGGGAGGTTGGAACAAGATGGTAATTCTATGATTCTATAAATTTACTTCTTTTGGTAAGAAGTAAGGTAGAGTGATTTTTTAATAGTGTGCCCATCAGTGTGTCCTCAGTATTAAATAGTTTACTTCAATGTGTGAAGTCAGCTAAATAGAAATCATGATTTTCTAAAATAAGATACTCTCTGTGTTGTAGTTACCAATATAGTTGGTAAGTGATGGACAGCAGTGAGGTTACCATATTGAAAAGATACTTTCCAAAGAACAGCAGTCTTTAAAAAAATGTATTGGTTAGTCATTCTAAGAATGTAATTTCTGTCAGTTTAATAAGAAAGAAGACAGAGAACCAAGATTTCTCTGCTCTATTCCCATGAGGTGTCAGGATATTCTTAGGAAGTAGATATAGCAAAGGAATTGTTACGGGACAAAAGGCTGAGCATCTTGTAAAGGTAGGCTCTGTCTGCAAAAATGTTTGATTGTTTTGAAAATTGTTTCCTGAGCAAGTTGCTCAAAAAACAGACCATTAACTTTTGACAAATGATATAAAGCAGTATTTCATTGAAGTATCCCTGCAAGAGTAATTATATCAACCAGTTTGAAAACTGTAAGAGCAAGGTAGATTGTTATTAATGATTGTGCCTTGTGACTGTAGGGCCCACCAGGTTCATTTGATTTCCTGTTGCTGATGATGGCAGACATCAGAAACGACATTGCTGAGCTGCAAGAGAGAGTGTTTGGACACAGGACTCATTCATCAACAGAGGAGTTTCCATTACCTCAGGAATTTACAAACTATCATGACACAGTAGATTTTGGATCTGGAGAAGACTACAAACCACGGGCAGCACCCAGAAACTCCAGGATACAGAAGGCAGACCATCCTTAGCTATGCCTACTGAAAAATAAAGCCCCTTTAGAATTCTTCAATATAAAAGATGCACTGACAATGTTATATATATATATGTGTGTGTGTGTGTGTGTGTATATATATATATACACATATATATATATATATACACACACACACATATATATATGTGTGTAATTTCCCAGTTTTCTTTCTGCTTTTTCTGAACCATGCTGCCTGTACTGTAGCTTTCCTGGTTCACAGTAGCCTCCTTGCAGTAATTCCATACCACCAAGCCTGCACTGTGCATTGTACCTGTACTATCAAGAAAACCTTCTTACTATATAATGCGACTAAGGCATGCTCTAGCTAATAATGCAGACCATGGCATTAGATCTGCCTACCTTGCATTCTATTTCCAAATGACCCAGTACCCAAATTTTGCCAGGGACAGAGGGGTAGCTGAACATCATCCCTAAATGATGTCAATAAATAAAACCTTGGTCCACAGTTACTTTATAAATGCAAATATATTATACCACTGAACTCAAGTCTCCAGCTACTGTCCCCAGGCTTAAGAGAGTGTGAGAACTGGATCCCTGTTTCACAGCAGAGACCAGCTGTAAGTGAGATGTCATCTTCTACTATGCCCCATCATAGCAGAAAAAGGTGAAAAAAAAAATGGTGGCACAGTGATACAAGGGTGCTGCTGCTTGATTGGGAAATCATTTGGTTTTGTGTTGCTAGAGTGTTGTTCAAAGACAGTCAAAAGATGTTTGTCCCAAACTAACACTACTTTCTCCTTACTATTGTCCCATTGCTTAGTGTGAAGGCCAGTTTCCTTTCTCAACATTCATGTTGGATACATTACACAAAAATGAGCAAGATAAAAGGGGATGTTTAAAACAGGAAAACCAAAATCGTAAGTGAATCAGGCAGGCTTACTGGCAAGAACAAAAATCAATCCCAGCCTTGCAAAAAGAGCCAGATTCTGACCTCCTACAGGTGCATGTCTTCCTTGGTGAAATTATGAAGATGGAGTGAAATTGACATCGGAGAGAGGCCTCATGTTTGCAAAGTATTTCCATGTGTTTTGTTCCTCTGCTGCATGAGATCAACCTAAATGGCTTTCACCAAACTGGAACAGAGAGTGGCAGCGTTTTTGGCTGGGTATATGAGGAGTATGAGTAGGTGCAGGAGTGCACATGACAAAACATTTTAACTGGTACGAGGATGGCTAAGATAAGGTACTGCACATGGGATCCTATATTTGTGAATGGGGATAAAAGGGAGAGCCCTTTATTTACACTGGAAAATTGGATGCACAAATTAGACCATACCTCATGGATGATGTATAAAACATTTCTTTGGAGTTACCACAGCTGCTGAGGACTTTGCCATGCTTAGAATATAAAGGAATATATTAAGCACAAAATTTCAATGTTGTATCTGTGTAGCTGCTACTTCTACATAGAAGTTTGTTTAGAGCTCAGTGGTGTCCATGTTACAAATGCAAAGAAAAACTTGTTACTTTGCCATGTTTTTCAGGGCTTGCATGTTCTAATAGAATAAATACAAGTAAAAATATAAGCAGGGCTTTTCAGATAACACGTAAAGGTTTGGATTCCCTTCCATATTCTCTGGGCGAAAAGATGGTTGCTGTAATACCAATACCACCAGTACAGGTCATGCTGTATAAACAGTTGGCTGTCTAGAGCTTTCATGTCTTTTGTGTATTGCCTTAAGAGGATGTGTTCATCCCATAGCTGTTTCCCAACTTCTCACTATCACTAAACCACAAGCAAGGGCATTAACTTTTCAGAACATCAGTGTTTTGTATTTTTTTTCACATTATATCAGTAGTTACAAAGCAATGTCTAAGTCATGGGATTAGCTGAAAAGAAAATTATAGTTGTCTCACCCTGTAGTCCCTGAGCTTCTCCTCTGTCTGCAAGGAGCTCTGGCAGCAGCTGCACATCCAAGTAGGCTTGTGAACCACATAATAAGGAAGACTTGAGGAAGGAACTTGTTGCCAAAAGAGAGATGGTGTTATGCACAGCAGGCTGAAAGAAACCTCAAAGACAGTATGAACTGAGGCTTTTATGTCAAATTTTCTTAATTTCAAACAAGAACTGAGTATAAATTACATAGTTTCTGAATATGCAATTTTAATTAAATTTGTTAAATATCAAATGTTGTATTTTTAAATCTTGCAAGTTGCGTAACTCTTGCATATATTTACCACTGCACCCCATCACCTTCTGGGTCAAGTTGGTTCCCAATAGAGAATTAGTAACTGCAGGTTTTTGACCATCACGTAAAAAATGGTCTAACTTTCATTAGATGAGTTACTTCCTACCTAACAATTAAATTCTATTGCTCCCTGCCCACAAGATGATGAATTCTAAAAAAAAAAAAAGGCACTTATTTTAGTTATAAGCTTTTCCAAATATAGAATCATACCAAATGAGAAGTTCCACAGTTTGACTGTCAAATTAAGGGGGAGGTGGCAATTGCCCTGCTTGCATAAGAATGTAGGGAAGGAAAGTTCTGAGATTGGACCAGAAAAGTAGATACAACACATGGTCTCCTGAATATAAATATAGCATGTTTACATGCCTTTTTGAATGGAAACCTCAATGACTTCCCTTTCTGGAGTCCTTTCACACCCTAGAGCTGGGTTTCCAATGGGCATGCTTACTCCGTAAAAAAAACAGTGACAGAAACTGCTCCTTGGGTTTGTCCCTGTGCTTCACACTCCTTTGTCCAGACTTCCTACCCCAAAGCTGTTTCAGTCCCAGCAGCAAGGAGGGGACACCATGGCAAAGACAAGTCCACCCTACATGGCCCAGGAATTCCTGCAGCAGGGAGAGCCCCTCTGAGCACAGCTGGCAGGGAAGGGTCAGCCTTCGGTCTGCATCCAGCTAAGATCTTTGCATAGACCTTTCTCATTTCTGATTAACTGTATGATAATTTTTGTAACACACTGTATCAGCAGCATTTCATTAAGATTTCTGGATAAACACATAAACATTCAGAAAAGTATCATTTTCTTCAGCATAGCCAATGTTTTATAAAGCCAGCACAGAGGAATCATTTCCAATTTGAGTTTCATTACAGGGTAGCCAGAGAAGTCATTACCTTGCAAATTATTTATTTCTCTGTGGCTCCAAAAATAACAAACTTCCCCAAGAATCCAAAACAAGAAAGTAGAAACTTCTACACTCATGCCTAGTCTCATTACTAGGCTCATGCACATGACAACTTTGTTTCATATAAATACTATGTATAATTTTATTAGAAAGAAATATTATTTTGATGTTAAGACATCGTTATATGCAAATGGTTAATGAAAAAATTTTATTAATATTAGAAATATATTTAATGGAAATATTTTCAAGTGTGTAGTGATGGGAAAATGCTGATTGTTAATGGGTTTAACAAAATCGTGAATCTTGAAAAATGTTTTCTTTCAACACTGTGCCAAGTACCTATAGGTTTAGTCTTTCTTGCAGAGCTGACACAAAAGAATTCCTATATAGTCAGGCTACATCAGGGAAAGAAGAGGAAAATGGATTGTAAATGAAATTAGGGTAATGTTTGGAGTTATTATTGGCATCACAACTTCCGTAGCCTTCTTCCTAGAAGTATTTCAGAGTTAATATGCCAAGTCCCAGAGCAGCAACAAAGATGGGGGTGGGGTCCAAGGCTCTTAATTTCACATTAAAATCCGTATGTTTGTTCCTATTACACATTCCAGTAACTATACTGTTCACTTTATTTATATATGAAATACTAAAATGTGTATAAGATGACTGTGATTTTATGATGTATTCATAATAACAAAGATATTTTTTCTTACACTGTTGGTAGCTGCTTTTGTTACACATCATTCTTTCTCTGAAATAGAGCGATGTTGGCTGGAAGAAACAAATGGCAGGAAACCTCCTTATGCTGCTTTCTGGCATTTTTTTTGGAGTTGAACTATACATCCTGCCACAATCCTCTGACTGTGGGGGATGAGGTCTTGCAGACTAGGGCAGGATTCAGTTTTTGTGAGAGTAAAGCACACGGCCAGCTCTGCTACTTGGTTGGTGGCTCCATAAGGGCTACATGAGGCTGGATCCAGCAGCTTTACTCCACCCTGCTGATGTGTGCAGCTTCTGCACAGCCCGGAGATGCAACGGAGTGCAAATGGATGCAAATGGAGCGTGGGCTCTGAAGCCCTCCAGCATCCCACCACCAGTTCTGGGGAAAAGGGGGGAATAAGACACAGGCTCTGTCAGGCCTCACACCTGGACAAGCCTCTCCCACAGCCTCAGGAGCATCCTGTGGACTGTATCCCACAGCTCTGGAGAGGGACAGTGGGGAGCCCGGCTGTGTTCATTCCTCCCTGGAGAGCCCACCCTGTCTCCCTGCCGATACCACAGGGACAGCAGCAGGGCTGGTAATCCGGGCTGACATTCCTGGTGGGTTCCAGCTCCACCGCTGGGACTCAGGACTGCCAGGACGTGGGAAAATATGTAATAAGTAAAATGAAAAGCACCTATGCATCATAGTGAAACATAACAACAAACCCACAAAGAAAAAAAATAACAACAAAACCCAAAACAAAACAACAACAACAACAAAAAAACCACAAAAACAAAACCCTGGAACAGTCATAAAAACAACTATCTTGGATTTTAGAAAGTAGACAGTGGAAGCAAAATATTAAGGATGAAAATCTGTGGTTACCAGATCTAAGAATGAAAAGGTAGACAAAAGAATTCCCCGTTGTACTTGGAATCCTGATAATAATATTGTTCTGTGACTGTACGGGGAATCTTGATAATAATATTGTTCTTTGACTGTATAATGGTGACAGAACAAAACTGTCAAGAATTCATGAAAAGCAGAATCTCGGTCACTTGGGGAAACTCACTTGCATCTCTCTTTACGAGGAAAGGCTGAGGGAACAGGGCATGAGAAATTGAGAGGGGCCTCATCCATGTGTGCAAGTATCTAAAGGTAGGGCGTCAAGAGGACAGAGCCAGGCTCTTCTCGCTGATGCCGAGAAATAGGACAGGACGGAACGGCCAGAAACCGATGCACAGGAAGTTCCACCTGAAAATGAGGAAGAACTTCACTGTACCAGTCACCGAGCACTGGGAACAGATTTCCTGGAGGGGTTGTGGGATGTCCCTCACTGGGTCTGTTCAGGAACCGTGTGGACGCAATCCTGTGCGATGTGCTCGAGGACGCCCCTCTTCGAGCAGGGAGGTTGGGCCAAATGACCGCGGTCCCTTCCAGCCTGACCCATTCCGGGATCCTGTGACTCCGTGACTACATCTCCCGACGCGCTGCGCGGCGCCCGGGCGCTGCCGGGAGGTGTTGGCGGCGGCGGCGGCCGGGAAGGGCGGCC
>WEIV01008419.1:72996-86413 GCA_013390005.1 Calyptomena viridis | reverse complement strand
CCCGCTCCCGCCGCTCGTCCGCCGGCGCCGCGACTCCGAGAAGACGCTGCTCAACCAGCTGCTGAAGGGCTACAGGGAGGACATGCGGAGGGCGGCGGCCCCTCAGGGCACCCCCGTCTAAGGGGTCCCCCTGTGCCCCGAGGGGCTCCGGGTGGACTCTGTGCCGCTCGGTGCTGCCCTGGAGCACTGGAAGGGAAGGTGCGCCGGGAGGCCTGAAGGTTGGTCACCAGGCTGAAGTTTGCCGGAGGAGGGCAGAGTTTGCCTGGTTTTTGAATAGAGAATCAGCAAGGGGAGGAAGCCAAGCTGGGAGCCCTGGTGGTTGATGCTCACCGTGTAAATAAACTTTGTTCTGAAAGTCAGTTTGCGTCTGTTTGAATTATATTGACATGATCAATTAGGTAGGAAAAAACCTCCTGAGATCATCGAGTCCAGCCTAGGACTGAACACCACCTTGTCAGCTAGACTGTGGCACTAAGTTCCATGTCCAGTCTTCCCTTAAACGCTTCCAGGGATGGCGACACCTCCAGGGGTTGTGACATCTCCCTGGCCAGCCCATTCCAGTGCCCACTCACCCCTTCTGTAAAGAAATTCTTCCTCATATTCAACCTAAGCCTCCCTTGGTGCATCTTAGTTCCTGTGCACGTGCATTTGTAATGCTCCAGCAAAAAACCCGGGTTTGTTGCAGCCCTGCTTTGGGGGAGCATCACTACTTCACTGTGACAAAGCTACACTGTTTTCTAGAAGCCAGTGTGCTGCATTTCAGGGCATGAAGTTCAGTGAAAAATAAGAACTGCTGCTGTTTCAAAAGTGCTGAATGCAAACAGAATGGTAACACTGAGGTTAAGTTTTGAGACAGTATCGAAGGAACTTGTATTAAGGCAGTAATATAGGGAGGAGTTAAGTCATGTCTAGCAAGAGCTTAGCAGACATCCTAGCTTCAGGTACTTGAAAGTCCTGCCTGTAACTTTGAAGTGAGAAAACCCACCACAACCAACCCAAACAGAATCGCAGAGTATCACGTTGGAAGGGACCCCAAGGACATAGTCCAACCTTTCTTGGCAAAACGCACTTGGCAAAAAACGTGGCTTCCAAAACCCTGTTGCATTCCTTCCTCCCTCCCAAGTTTCACAAACTGAAGACATTTAAACAAGTGATCCCATGTAGCAAGTTAATTGTACAGAAAGACAAAAAAAAAGTTGTGTATTCTTTCTTTAAGATGCTTCTCTCACACAGTACAAGTTCTGCTTTAATGAACCCTGATGAGAAAGATGTGTGGTACTGCTTCAAGAAGAAAAAACAGTCAAACTGCTAAAAGGTCAGTGTTCAGACAGACCTTTATATTTCTAATGACTTTGAAATTGCCTTCATTAAGGCTGACCATGTTCAAACACGGTTTTCTCCCTCAGTAGAGAGATGAACTAAACTGTTGTTCCTGCAGAACTTCCATGTTATTAAAAGGCCATGCTGGGGCTTTAACAAAATACTTACAAGTAATACCTTACCTATATTTGTTCCCTGAGCTGGCTTTTCCTCCTAGTAACTGAACCCTAGCACTTTACCAGCCATTGGTGACCCAGGATGCTCACTGTAGCCTCTGGAGATTTTCCCTGTGCATGAGGAGCAGAAGTATGAGGCACTGCACACTGGCCAGTCAAAGGCTGTTTCACCTGCATAGTTCTTTAGAATTGAGATTATAAATATGAATGCTGCTCGATAACTGTGGCCCTATAGCACTGGCAGAAAATACAGTGTAATGTCCATGTTACTGCTACCCAAAACACACATTTTGGTAACAGGACCCAAAAGCATGAGCAGGTTGACACAGACAAGTGAATGTGCAAACCACTGGTTTAGAAAAACGGTTGGATAGAAACATTTAATGAGGGAAAGCAAGTCAAGGCTCTCGTCTCCTTCTCCTTAATATTCTGTGTTTACAAAAGTGCAGAAAAGTTAGAAGCTTCTAAGCTAAATTGTGGAAAATTCTTGATCCAGATTTTTTATACACAAATGCTTAGTTTGCATACCTATTTTTTTCAGTATCTGTGTGGACATTAGGGCAGCTGATAAAGCATTCATCATCTCAAAAGCACGGTCCCACTACATACAGATCTACTACATGAATTCTGAACATTTTCTAAGATGGTGTAAGGTTCTGCCACAAAGGTGGTGGTTCTGCCAGTCTATCTTGTACTCAGTTGGGTCAGGCTTTCAGCTGCCTGTAGAGGAAAACAAAGGGGAAATCAATTGTTTACGGGTGAAACCTGTTCTTACCATTCCCTTGTATCTTGGCTGCCAGAGTCAGGCCTTCTCTGTCACCTTTGTAACCATATTATTATTTTTGTCCATATTATTATTTTTATGTCCTGTACCCCTTCTCTCAGCCCCTTCCACCTATGGAAAATAGATGCCTACCTGACTGCAGCTGTGAGACTCCGATACCAGTCATTAATATCTTGTTGGTTGCTGGACATCAACAGGAGTGTCTTGTGTGGAAAGGAAATCTGAAAGGCAAACAGGATCTGTGGCATTCCTTGCCTAGGCAGCAATTCTGATTAAAGGAGAGTCATCACCACTGAATTCAACTCAGCCCTGCATACCGATTTTCACTATTTTCCTTCCCAGATGGAAAATGTAGCTTTAGTACTGGGAGAAGCCAGAGGCTGGACAGTACAGACCAAGTGCCAGACTTGTCCATTCTTTCCAGCCACAGCTGACAGCTCACTTTGACCTAATAAGCAGATTGGAGGTGAGCAATTCCAGTTCTCAGCAGCTCTTCATCCAGTTTTCTACTGTATTCCATGGTGTCCCTAGGGGTCCTTCTACTACCACCATCTACGGGTCACAGCCTGCTGTGTCTCAGAGTTCTCTGTCACAGCTCAAAAGTAATGAACTAGCACAGCCCAAGGTGCTGCAGCCTTGGAATAACTGATCTTGAAACCCGTTTGGAAAACACTGGTCCCTCTCAAGGACCTTGCAGCCCTCAAGGAGTTTGATGCAGAAGCAGCATCTGTTGTGATAATACCCACAATGGTTTTCATACTGTGTTTTTCTGCAAGTTTAGTCCACAGCCAGTGTAATGCCACGTATTCATTATCACATGACTGTGGGGCTGTCCTCCAAACCTGTGGCTCTGATGAGGCATGTCAGAGTCTTATCAGACCCTCTTCACCTGAGCTAAGTGAAGCAACCAGCAACCTGTGCCCCCAGAGTGTGCAGGAGGGCCTACATTGTGAAAAGGACCTACAACCACTCAAAAAGAGAAGGGTTGCCCTAACTCAGACCAGTTCATTGCATTTTGTCACCACTTGTCATCATCTCAGCCCTGCTGCTGCTGAGGCAACTAGAAACTTGCTTCCAAGCCTGACTCCACTGGTCAGGGCTTCTGGCAGGCAGAAGTGGGAAGACTTACACTGAGGAGCCCTCCCTGGCTCCGCGTGTGGCCGAACACTTTATCCACTGTGCACTGGTGGAGAGGGTAAACAGCCTGGCATGCCAGTTTGTGCGAGTTCAGTGGGTGCAGTGGGTGGCAGGGCTTTGCTGCAATGAGGATATCAGAGAACAGGAAGAACATCCTGCGCTTTAGTTCCTCTCCCTTTGAAGGCACTACCAAAAGCCAGCCTTCCCGGATATACCAGCGCCCTGGGCATGCAAAGGAAACAGAGACAGTTGTCAGATCATCACTTGGAAAAAAATGTAAAGGATGTCATGAGACAAACAGGAATACGGTGTGAACCACCCTTGTAGGTTGCCTGGTTCTACATCACTTCCAGCCACTAGAAGGCAGTGAATATCAACTGGGTCCAGCCCACCAAGCATGAATAACACCCATGCAGAACCAGTAACCAGCCCAAAATGTTTAGTATAGGAGGAACAGGCTGAAGTTGCTATAAATCTGTTAATTAAGAAGATATAATATGCAAGTCTCTTTAAAGAGATCAGAGCAAAATTTGAAAATGTTATGCACACCTTTAAATTAAGCCTTCAGAAAACACACCAGGAATTGTCTTAAATTGTGTTGCCCAATTGCTTGTCATTAGGGGTGAAACAGAAGTTAGCCTAAGCTTTGAAAATGTGTTACTTTTTCCTTGTTTATTTGCTTGTCTGTGTTAATTAAATAAATTAGGAAAAAAATCCCGACACACCAAAAAAACCAAACTATCATGTTTCACAGGTCACCTGCCTATATACAGACCTCCAGTAGTTAAGAAATTGCAGGACACAGACTATTGTTTTAGAGAGAAAACAGCAAAGGGGATATAAAACAAGCTTCCTCTCTCTGAATGTCAAGCAATTAAGCTTTTGCTTATCCTTACTCATAAATTCTTAAATTAAAAAAAAATGCTTGAATTACTAGTCATATTCCTTCACCACCTAGCTATGGAATTTAGGCAGAAGGGGAAAACTGGTTAATATGAGTCGAATCAGAGGTGAAGGAGAGCCTGTTTCCACATATCTCAGCATGGCAGAATTAAAGCAGAGCTGTCAGTAAGACCCACCTGGAGTCAAAACATGGGTCTTCTGTCCTTTGAGCAGTTTCTGAACCCGAAGCATCTGCAATGAGTTCTCTCTGTTTTCAATTATGCCTTGGACCCATCGAGATACCTCAGAAACAGATTTCACAGCCTCTGAAATTATAGCAGCATATTTTGAGGGTATCACAAATGAGTATGTATTTTACTTTATCTATCTTGCTAAGAAAAGATAATATGAAATTAAGAAGAAAAGTTTTAAATCAAGTATCGACAAGAGTTTTATTCAGGATTTTTGGCAAGACAGTGGAGTAGATGACCTCCAGAGGCCTCTCTTCAATCAACAATTCTGAAGTTCTGGAAAACATTTACCAATGAAATGTTAGGCAGAGGAATAATTTTCTGGATTGGGAAGCAAAAAAGGAAAAATGCCCTACAAGTGGTGTTAACTGTTTGTAAATATCACAGAATACCTTAAATTAGAAAAGACCTCCAAGATCATTGAGTCCAGCCTTTGACTGAACACCACCTTGTCAACTAGACCATGGCACTGAAAGCCATGTCCAGTCAGTTCTTGAGCACTTACAGGGATGGTGACCCCACCACTTCCCTGGGCAGTCCATTCCAATGTTTAACAACATTTTCCATGAAGATTTTCCTCCTGATGTCAAACCTGAACCTTCCCTGGCAACCCTTGAGGCCATTTCTTCTTGTCCCATTGCTTGTTCTGTGGGAGAAGAGGATGACCTCCATCTGGCTACAGCCTCATTTCAGGGAGTTGTAGAGAGCAATAAGGCCCCATCTGAGCCTCCTTTTCTCCAGGCTAAACACCCCCAGCTCCCTCAGCTGCTCCTCAACAGACTTGTGCTCCAGACGCTTCCCCAGCTCTGTTGCCCTTTTCTGGACACACTCCAGCACCTCAATGTGTCTCCTGCAGTGAGGGGCTTAAAACTGGGCTCAGGAATTGAAGTGCAGCCTCACCAGTGCTGAGTACAGAGAGAAAATCACTTCCCTGCTGGCCATGGTATTTTTTTATACAAGCCAGGATGCCATTGGCCTTCTTGGCCACCTGGGCACACTCTGGCTCATGTTCAGCTGCTGTTGAGAAGCACCTCCAGGTCCTTTTCCACTGGGCTGCTTTCCAACCACTCTTCACACAGCTTGCAGCTCTCCTGGGGGTTGTTATGACTCAGGTGCAGAACCCAACATTTGGCCTTGTTAAACCTCACACAATTGGCCTCAGCCCATCGATCCAGCCTGTCCAGATCCCTCTGCAGAAAATTCCTGCCCTCCAACTGATCAACACTCCCGCCCAGGTTGGCGTCATCTGTGAACTGACTGAGGGTGCCCTTGATCCCCTTGTCCAGATCATCAGTAAAGAAAGACATTAAATATGACTGGGCAAAATACTGAGCCCCAGGGAACACCACTGGTGATTGGATGTGGCATGGAGGACTTGAATTATCCTAGAAAATAGAAGCATATGATCAAATGGGTCGTAGAATGGTTTGTGTTGGAAGAGACCTTTAAAGATCATCTCATTTCAACCTGCCTGCCATGGGCAGAGACACCTTCCACTAAACTAGGTTTCTCAGGGCAACATACAACCTATCCTTGAACACTTCCAGGGATTGGGCATTAACAAATTCCCTGGACAACTTCTGCCAATGCCTCACCACCATCTGAATTAAAGAAAAAAACAAGCTATCATTTCTCCAGCTTAACCCTTAGGCCACTTTCACAGACAGTTACTTCACATTTTTATTCCCAATGAGTTCTCAGGGACATCTTGATCTAGACAGAGAAGGAAAATAGTAATCCACAAGAACCCCAGAAAGAGGAAGATTTTTCTTCTGTGGAAGCAGGCAGGAGGTGAGAATCCAAATATTATTAGTAATAGTGCAAGGAGGCTACCACTGATCAAAGTGCCAGCATCCACAGGTGGAATCATACTTGCAAGTTCCTGGTGCTCAGCACTGTCTGGACTGGTGTTCTCCAGCAGGTCTCTGAAGAAATGCTTGTACCTAAGTTGGAGAGAGCAGGTTTAATTCACAAGATACCAGGAACAGCAGCACCTCTTATAAGGGACAGCATGACAAACAACACTCCACCAGGATATGGAGTACACACCTCTAAGCCTAACCAAGCAGTTTTGGTCACACTTCAATCACATTCATTTTATCATCAAATTTATCCACTAAATTAACCCAGTATTTTGTACATCTGCAAGCCTTTGGATTTTCCTGGGGATCTGATAAAAGCAACCTCACAACTTAAGTAAGTTCACGAGACTCCTCAGCATTCACCTAAAAATGCTTTCAGTAACAGGCAAATTTCTCTTCAAACTATCTATTTTCTTAGTATCTGAGAAATATATCATGTTTCCTGCCCACACATGAAAATAAAGGCATTTCTATAAGAACAAGGATCTGCCTTTTTCTTTTTTCCTCTCCAGTCTTTACTGGAAAGGATCAGATCTCTGCAAATGCTTTCTCTAGTCAACTATTTTCAATCTGAAATGGCAGAAGGAATTTAACAGATTCGTGAACTGGCAGAACTCATATGACCTAGTGTATATGTTAACAGAGTTTTGAAGAAACTTGAATATGATAGAGCTGATTAATGAAAAAAAAAATTCCCATCAGTTGGATGGCAATAAATATATGGCTATTTTACAAATTTAAAGGAAGTATCCAAAGAATTACAGTAAAAAAAACCCAATCAGCTTAATGTATTTTTCTGACAATGTTACATAAAGCTACCTGGAAGTCTCTGGTATGCTCACTCCAAGTTATTTTCAACGAAATGAGGCACTCAGTCTCTCAAATTGGGTTTAGTGTGGATCAGACCACGGTTGAAAAGCAGCTACTTGATCTATAGCAGCAGCAGCTGGGTTCCCAGCAGCTACCCACACATCCTTCCCAAGAAAGGGCTGCCCATGAGTGCATGGAGCACTCTCCTCATGCAGTCAGTTTGCCTCCTCAAAGGGGAGATGATCATAGAATACCCTGACTTTTAAGGGACCCACAAGGATCATCGAGTCCAACTCCTGGCTCTGCACAGGATGATGGTGAAAATCACACCATATGCATTAGTGTTGTCCAAACACTTCTCGAAATCTGGAAGGTTTGTTGCCTCAGAAGGAAAGTGCAGCAATCCAGAGTGAACCTGTCCAGGCTCAGACAACTGCGATAGGCATCAAATTTGAGGAAAGCATATGGCCCTGATAACCAGAGACGGAAGAAAGGCTCTCCTGTTCATTAGTTTCATCTCTCTCCAAAAGCAACCATTCACAAGAGAAGAGTCACGATTCTCCAGGTCAGCAACCTGCACAAAAGTGGAGCAAGACCATTTCTGGCAGAGAGAACCACCTCTGCAGCATTTCAGACAGCTTGTTTTCATTCAGGGCTGAACTTCAGTAGCTTACTGAGGTGACAGAAAGACTCCAATTCTACCCAAGAGCTACATGAAGGCATAGCAGCCAGAGCTAAACATAGCTACTTCCCTGCAACATATATCCTGATTCCACTTTACAGGCACATCTTCAGGTCTGTTTCATTGCTGTCTATATGGTCTGATTTTGAGACATATTAAGGAACTTTATCTTCCATAGCAACCAAGACACTCTTGTACTCCTTTTTCCCTTCTCTTTTCTAACCCCTTGAAGACTCACAGTTGCTTACTTACTGGTGCAGCCTCTGCAGGGGCAAAGGAAGCAGATCCTCTAGCCCTCTCCCTTGAAACTGAGGTCGAGTCTCCTGGAGTTTCTTAAACCGCCGGAATGACTTATTTTTCCTCAATTGCTCCTGTGTTCAGCAGAAAAGGGATAGAGCTTTGATACTACAAAAAGAACTATGTGCTCTAGTCTGCACCAGAGCTTGGAACTCTTCAGCTTGGTGTTTAGGACTCCAGTGCCAAGCATCAACTTCTTTTGTAGCCTTGGACAAGCCATTCCCTTTCTCCTGACCATCATTTCCAGTGGGTAATGAAAGCGATATCCCCTCTTCACACTGGCACAGCAGTATAAAACTAGTATATGCAGCAAATGGAAATAAGGAAAAAGGGAAGGTTGACCCATTTAGGGAAACAAGGAATGCACCTGTGGCTTTGTGCCACTCATTTCAAGACAAAGCAATGCAGCACGACATTCCCATCACCTCAAGGCAAGTATCCAAAATGGGTTTTGCTCTTGGAAAATCAAAAGCTTGAATAGATATGCATGCAAACACAAAAAGAAGGGAAACATCTGGAAACAAGCACAGAAAAAAAACTGGAAGTAAAGTGGTTTAAATTCTAGATATTCAAGATATCCTAGCTGTCAGGACTTTGCAATAAAAATAAATCCTTCTGAAATTTCTTGGAAGACAGGTTGTGTTTAGAGAGGTAAGTGGGAAGGAAAAAAATTTCGTCCACCATAGCAAAAAATTGTGAAGGAAAAGGAATTCCCACTGCTAAGGATAGAGTTAGTGGAAGTGGGAAAGACTAGGAGACCTGACAATTCCAAGAAGAAGATCACTACACCCTGGTGAAAGCTGGAAACTCTCTAGGCTTGCCAGAGTGGAGTGGGAGTAAATACAGCAGTCTGTTTGAGAAAGCTTTTCTCAACATATGGACATACATACACAAACACCTGAAAAAAAGCATTGGAAATTTGAAGCTCGAAATAAGTAGAGAAGTTTTCACCATTTGATTCTGGAACAAAGACTGAATATCATCTGTCCAGAAAAAGTAAGAAAACTGATAACTCCAGAAATAGAAGAAAAAAGGGAGGATGTGGCTGTTTCACAGAATGGAAAAAGAAAAAGAATATGAAGGGTAAACTAGTTATTTACCTTCAAGGTTTTATTTGCCTGCTCCAAATTCTCAGCATAGTGGCCATAAAGATCCAGATTACGACAAAGATTTTCCAATCCTTTTTCCAAATTTCCTCTCTCCAGGTGAAATGACAGAACACTGTGCACGAGGAGCAAAGATAGCTCGTGAGAGATAAATTACTCATGGCATTTTCACAGCTCTCTCTGGTTCATTCCTATAGCTGACCTTCCTTTGTCATTCTCCTCCTCACATCTGCTTTCTGTGCCAAATATGTGCTTGGCGGTCACAGAGTAAGCCACAGAACACATCATGGAACAGATTTACAGAGTTTAAACCACTATCTAGTAATTGAGTATCCAGATATGACACAGATCAGCAGTTTTCCTGGGCACACCTTAAGTGGCACCAAAGTTACCAGTGCTAAAAGTGCTATTTTACACAGCATTAATAAGATTTCAGAAAATAAAGTTTTCTCATTTATACAGAGAACTTCCAGTATAATTACAGGAACTGCATCAGTTTGTCCACTTACTGGCTGGCTGAATATATGGATTCCAGGGGTCCAAATATGGTTTCCAACACAGCAGGTTTCAACGTCCCTTTGGCCTTTAAAATTGTCACAAAGTACTAAATAGTAAAAAAGAGAAAATCTCAAAAGATAGAATTCACATATCATCAAAGAACCACAGAATTATTTGGGTTGGAAAGACCCTTAAAGACCATCTAGTTCCGACTTCCCTGCCATGGGTAGAGACACTTTCCACTAGACCAGGTTGCTCCAAGCCCCATCCGAACTGGCCCACCATTTCCAGGAGTGGGGAATCCACAACTTCTCTAGGCAACCTGTACCAGTGCCTCATCACCTTCTCAGGGAGAATTTCTTCCTAACATCTAATCTAAACCTACTCTCTTCCAGTTTAAAACCATTCCCCCTTCTCCTATCACTATATGCCTATGTGAAAAGTCACTTTCCCTCTTTTTTATAAGCCCCCATTTAAGTACTGGAATGCTGCAAAGGTTATTAACCTTTGAGGTGACTCAGAGGTCATTCGTGGCACACAGCAGAAGCCAGAAGTTGCAGCCTGCACACTCTTTGGCTCAGAAGGATATCAAATATTGTGCATGTCTACCTAAGATGCCCATCATGTAAGCCTTATTTGTAACTTTGACAATAACTGCAAACACATGGAACAGTATTACAGCACTGGTAGAGTCTATTTCAGTATCCTCAGATGCACCTGTTTCTCACCATATTATCCATAATCTTTGTCTTGTCTATGCCCCTACATTTTGTACATCTCAGACATCTTAAGGAGAGTCCCCTATACATTCAAAACTCGAAAGATTTGTCTGTGTACAGACCAAAGTCAAAGGGCCAAACCCATGAGCTATTGAATATTACAATGGAGGAAAAAGAAAACAACAAAAAACTTTCAGCCCCAGGAGGTGTCCCAGGCACTAAGGTTGCCTCAAAGTCTTGCTCTTGACCCTTCCCCATGACAACACTAATAAGTACATGCTGTCTGAAGATATCCACATATCAGAAGGGGCAGAAATACTCACTGTGACCACCAAATCCAGCTGCTCAAGGTATTTGTGTTCAGTTTCCAGCAGCTCCTTGGCCGTCCGGCTGCGCTTTCTCTCCCAGCGAGCCCTCTGTTCTTCCACAGTGTTTGCTCCAGCAATAAAAGGCAGGGATAAGTCGCTCATGGCAACCTCTGCCTTGATGTACAGAAAGGTAATGGATCCTGAAGAGCCAAGAGAGTTGGACACACAACAATATAACAACCTATGTTGCAGAATAGGATTCTGAGCTACAAACTCTACACTTTCCTACAAAATAAGGGAAGTCAGTTGCCAGCAACCGTTATTAACAGTTTCCTTCTGCATTCCCACCCTCGGTCACAGGAGCCCTGTATCAACCAGAGGAACAGAGGTTAGAAAGACCAGGCAGCGGAAGTAAGAGCAGTACATGACGATACGTCTGTAAGAAAATCTCAAGTGTACAATCCCCCTCACAAACCACTGCTTCCTGTGCTTTGCCCCCCCACTCTTTGTGCAAAATTCTCATTAAACCCAAGAAGTTCGTGGGCAGAAAGGTACTATGGATGGGAATAGAAAACAGCCATAAGATTTGTCTTGTGGGGGAAGGAGAAGGGATAGAGAGCACTCTTGGCTTGTTTTACCTTGGAGAAGCAAGTGGTTTGCATTGCCATTTTCTAACAGTAGTTTGTGCTTGCAGAGATGAGAGAGGCTGAGCAACTGCTGTGAATCACACTACCCACTCATTAACCAGCTTTGCTCCTGCTCCACTGTTCTGCTGGTGTCGTGGTTTTGTTACACAGTCCCCCTTTTAGCCCACTCCCTTGGAGAAAGAGGCATGCTTTAGCAGAACACCAGTTAAATACTGCTCCTTTGATGAAAAGACAGTGCAGGCCCTGGCAGACTTGTCCTGGCGTTAAGTATGCAGTTTCTCTGGATGCTGAGCTACCTACACAAAGTTCTGGTTCCCACACGGACAAGATACACTAATACAGAAAGATGTGCCATTACAGAGAGTGAAATTTGTCAATCTTCCAGAGACAGTTCAGATAGGATTCAGTATCTGAAACAAAAGTTTCACACCGAATGGGTATCGAGATGTATTTAATGAGTTTGCAGAAGTCCAGATAGCTGAGAGACATGTGCAATATTTTATAGTAGCAGGAGCTTCTCCAGTGGTTTATCCTTATATTCACTTACAACACAACCATAAGCCCAGCCGAGGCCATGTCTTGGTCAAACAGGACAGACCTGGCACTGCTGTGGATGGAGAATCAGCACTGCAGGGAATATCATACAAAGTTTAGCATTAGTCCCCTCCCTGGAACTGTTCAAGGCCAGGATGGATGGGACTCTGAGCAACCTGATCTAGTGGAAGCTGTCCCTGCCCTTGGCATAGGGGTTGGAACAAGATCGTTTTTAAGGTCCCTTCCACCACAAACCATTCTGTGATTCTATTAGAGTGCAGTTGCAAAGTACTCACCAGTAACGGACTAAAATGCTACCACTCACAGTGCACCATTAGCCAGGGTAGATCGCAGACAAGATTTTACAGGCCAATTTCTTTTAACAAAGAATAACTAAAACACAAAATAAAACAAAACAAAAAGTTACACCAGGTTTGACAATCTCCTGCTCACACAAAGCAGTTCAAACACTCCTGTTATCTCACAACGTGTTGTAACTGTGTCAGGTCTGTAGGATGACTAATCTGTCTGGATCTCATGGGTGGACTAGAGAACACTTCACCTATGGGTGACACAACCACTCCAGCTTACTTTGCCCATCTCACATTTGGAAACCACTGTTACCATTAACTATCTTATAATGCCCCATTAGCAATATTCACTTCAACATTTCTAAATTTTCTGAGTATCCTTGAAAAATCTCCCATTTTTATCTCATCACAGCCACTCTTGATGTCTCAGGAACGTAACCACTCAGTGGGTCAGCTCCGGGGCCACTCAGCCCCACATCCCACCCCATGGGCAGTGGCTACCGTGGAAGAGGCTTAGAGTCAGGGCTGCTTGTCTTATCGTGAAGGGGAATGAGAATGGGAAAGGTGCAAGTGCTGAGTCTACAGCCACCACTCGGCCACCCTGAGGAGTAAAGGAGTAAATATTGTAGGAGTAAACATTGCAGTAAAATATTGCAGTAAATGTTGCAGTAAATATTGCAGGAGCAAATATTATAGGTAAACTATGCACCTAGCGCTCCTTCAATTTCCCCCCAGTGTATGTTATTAACAGTGTATTTTGGATTAGTCAAAATATTAGTCAAAATTTTTGAGCAAATGAGAAAAGACTCATCGAAAGTCTTGTGGGATCGAACAGAATGTTTTTCTTGACTAAAAACGAGGCATTTCATTCATTATCAGAGTAGGGTTTTTTTTTAATCAAATGAAATACGTTTTAAATAAACAAATATCAATTTTTTTTTCTCTGAGCGCGACTCGGATTCAGGAAATACTCAGCTGGAATCAAGAATCAGTTTAGCTAAAGGGATATTCGGGGGTCATCCCACTGAGCCTTGCGCTTAGAGGGGGGCTGCCATCAAAGCCAGGCTGAGCTGCCCAGGGCCTCCTCCTGCTC
>WEIV01008419.1:0-72721 GCA_013390005.1 Calyptomena viridis | reverse complement strand
GCCGCCGCTTCCCCGCAGGTCTCCGAGCGGTACCGGAGCCTCCAGACCGACGCGCTGCCGCCGCACATCTTCGCCGTGGCCAGCCGTGCCTACCACGCCATGCTGGGCCGCGGGGGCGGCGGGCCCCGCAACCAGTGCATCCTCATCAGGTGAGAGGCGTTCGGGGGTCCCTGCAGCCGGGAAGTGATGGGGGGCCGGGTGGCGACCCCCGGGCTCTCGCTGGGATCTCCTTGTTGAAGGTTCAGGTAAAGCTCATCTCCAGTGCTGTTGGTGAGTCAAAATCCATCTGCACTGGGGAACGCATCCCTCAGTTGCTTTCCAGAGAGGAAAGCGGGCAGGTAGCAACAGAGATGTGTGGCAAAGCTGGCTTTCGTGGGGCAACTAGGCCAGCAATACTGGTCTTGATGGTAAACACGACAGGTTCACTTCTGGAGGGACCTGCCCTTGGAAAGATTTAACCTGGCTTTCCTGGGGTAGCTCAGCAGCGATGCTGGTCAAGTTGCTGGTCATGATGCTGAGTATGTCAAGTTCTGTTCTGAAGGGAACTGCTATTGGAAAGATTCAGCCACCTCTGGGGAGAGTCATAGAGTGCTCTTCTCTGGCAACACAACTGCCACAGTAAATGCTGTAGTAAGTTATATGTAATGGAAGGAACCTGTCTTCATGAAGTGGAGCTTCCCATATATAACATAAGAGCAGGAGGAATTAAAACAAGCTTTTTTGCTCTAAGACGTTTGGGAATCTGGTCTGAGAGAATTTTATTGTCCTGCGCAGCTCTGTGCGCTAGAAGTGGGGAAAAAAGAGCTTTTAACCAAAGAGCATACTAGTATCACAATCAATTCATTCCATGATGTCACTTGTTTTGCTGAAACTCTGCAGGGCAGTAGATATCGTCAACTAACAGAGAAAGCCTCAAAACCTGTCATCTCAGTTAAAATGTTAATTTCCAGCTTGTTTGTTTTAATACTCCCTCCTTTAAATGGGCCTTCTGATCATTTCATCAGTACTTTCAGTCTACATGGTGTGGAAATTAATTGAATCACTGCTGAGTGTTCTGGTGGGACTGGGAGTTGACCTTGAGGGTCACTTGAGCCCCACTCATTTCTGTAGCCTGCAGGCCATCATTGTCTGGCCTTTATGTGAAATGCTGTCGGGAAGTGGTGGCTCTGGAGTCAGCAGATGCCAGAAGCACTGCTAGTAGAGTTCTTGGGGATAGGAACAGTCATCGTGTTTGTCCTGGGAGGTGGAATGCAAGAAAGAGTAACCAGTGAGCATTTGCCAAGAAGTCAGTGGTCTGATTGTTTTGTACCAACAGTTTATGGTCTCAGAGATGAGAGCCTGATATATTCCTATGCATCTTGTAACCCCATCAGTTGGTCTGTGTGTTGCTATCACAGGAAGTTTGTGGTTTTGCTCTCTGTGAATGGTGAAACACTTATTAATAAGATTACCTGATGTGAACAAAGTTGGGGCAGAGGGTCAAGAGGAGGTCACTCCTGTTAGACGACAGTCTATCAGAACAGCATGGGGACACACCAGGCTCTGTGGTTCTTTATGATCACTTTAGTGTCTCCAAGTAAGTCTGGGAGGTCTGCATGATATGTTTCAGAGGTTGATGTTGGACTAATTGGCTGCCCCCAGGTGACAGATACTCATCACTACCAAGTTGTCCTGAGCTACAAATTCTACTGGCTCCTCTTGCCTTCCTAATCCCAATGGACATTAATCATAGCCTGGGCACTTGGGTCACCTGAATGTGACTTTGCTTTTCTTCACAATCTGTAGCAGTTACACAGCTGCAGCTTGCAGTGCTTTCAGGACTTGGTGAAGCTGTTGTGCTTGTTGGAAGGTCCAAGGACAAGCTTGAACCATGGGATAGCTGACTGATAGCTCTTTTGCAGAGGAAGGAAGTTACTGAAAAGAAAAATAAATCTGACATACTGAGCAGAGACGTTGTCTGGGTTGCATGTTCTCAACTGGCAAAATGGTCTTATTTTGTTTGTGCTTATTTGGATGATGCTGGTCTGTTCTGTGCTTGAGATCAAGTATCTGCTGTAGTATTTGAGGTTTTTTGTCACCTGTGTCACATACTTGATCCCAAGCACAGAGTCACCTGGAGCTACAAAGCAGTAAAGCCACACCACATGCTCAAAGGTCAGCTGTGGAGGTGGAGACCTGCCCTCGGGTATACCTCCAGCATTTCCTGCATTTATTTTTTCCAGGCGTATGCTGAAGTTCTCAGTGTGATGTTGTCAATTAAGGACACGTTGTCTCACTGATAGTGCATTCCCCCTCCCAGCACAGGGGAAACTGTGCTTTCCAAGTGCTGGTTGTTTGACTTGGAGGCGGAGGCGCCGTGGATGTGTCAGCAGGGTGACGTGCACTGCTGACACTGTGGGTGTACAGGCAGCTCTGTGCCCGTCTGCCCATGTTGTCAGCCAGCTGAGGCACGTGGATGTGTGAAGCACCTGAGATTTGAGACTGCTGGAATATCTCAAGATCCATGCTCAGTTGTAGGTGTGGTATGGATAGGGCATTTCTCTTTGGGGAAAGAGGAAACTGTCTACTCCAGTGTATGTGAAGGAGTTGATGTATAAGAGGGCTTTTGAAGGGGTTTGTTTTCCAGAAGGTAGATAAAGCTTTCTTAAGAAACAGAGCAAATGGTCTGTCTGGTGTATTCCATCCAGAACGGACAGCATGGAGTATATCTCTACTCCCTTGCAGATGGGCAAAAAACCCCTGGGGAGGAGGGATCAGGACCTCGTGGCACAACCTGTTTAAAGCTGTGATGTGTGATTTTGCACTCACACTTGTAATTCTGCTGAAAATGTTGTGAAAATCGTGGAGAACACTCTGCTACAGAGACACAGTAGCACTGTGGGCACTTAGACCATAAGACGCAGAACAACTGTATGGCTGCTGGAGTTTCTTTTGCTTTTTCTTGACAGTGGAGAGAGTGGTGCAGGGAAAACAGAGAGTGCGAAGCTATTGTTGCAGCACATAATGAACCTATGCAAAGGCAACTCGCAGCTGGAGCAGCAGATCCTTCAGGTGGGTCATTACAGGATGGTGCTTGAACATGGAGAAGCAGCACTGCTGCAAGACAACTTGTGTTAGGTTTAGGAAGTCTGCTGATGAATCACCACTGGAACTCTGGGAGTGACACATAAAAGACATAAGAGAACAGTGGATAAGAATGGTGAAATAGCAGGCCACAAATTAGAATGATTGCTAGATCAGCAATTTTGTTTGCTGGGAATGTTTCTTGAATTATAGAAAACTATTGGAATCGTTTATCATGTTTGATGTGTCAAGGGATTAGTGGCATTTTTCCAAATAATTTCCAAATAATGTTTGAGGTAGGACAAGGGCTTTGATTGGAAAAATGAAATCTGGATTTAATTGTACCCAAGGATGGAGAATCCACACAGCCTTCAGTAACCTTTCCTTGGCTACTTGTACTGTCAGGCTAATTGGCTAACTGCCATCTTTGCTTTTTTCATGTACCTTTGCTAACTCATTTTGAAACATATTTGTCTCCTTGGTCTGAAATATTTCTACTTGAATTTCTCCCCAAGGAGTTGTGAGGTTTTTTAAACAAATCATCCTTTAAACCTTCTATGTGATAGATTAAACAGAGTGAGTTCTTGGACTACTTAATTTTAAAGTCTGTATTTTCAGAGTTCCTGTAGAGCCAGAGAGGTCTTTCTGTGTGTGGGAGGTTAACTTTGACTGGACACCAAGCCAGTCTATCACTTCCTCTCCTGAGCTGGACAGGGTAAACATGAGAGAAAAACATGACAAAAGACTTGTGGGTTGAGGTAAGACAGGAAGATCACTCAGCAAATATCATCACAGGCAAAACAAGCTCAACTTGGGGAAAATTAGTTTAATTTATTGCCCATTAGTGTCAGAGTAGGTTACTGAGAAATAAGAAAAAAAAAACTTAAAACACCTTCCTCCACTCCTCCCTTCTTCCCAGGCTCAACTTGTCTCCCAATTTCTCTACCTTCTTCCCTTGAGCAGCACAGGCAGACATGGAATGGGGGTTGTGACTAGTTCATCACACATTATCTCTGCCACCCCATGCCATGCTTTGGGCTCTGGAATGACATATTAATTTCAGTCTGACATCACCCATAGTGGATCCAAGGTGAATGCCTATGCTCTGTTGTGGGAATGTGACATTGATAAACCTGTTGTCTCTGCTTGGAGCTGGCTTTGGCTACACTGCCTGGCTGCTTCTGACCTGAGCAGCAGAAGCAGATAGCTGTGTTTGCTCAGCGTAGGCTCTGGAGCCAGCCTGCAGTTCCTCCACTGGAAATAACACTCACTTCAGCCAAGATGAGCTGCCCTTGGAAAGCCCAGAGGTGATCATGAAGAAATAGTATGTATCTTATTTGTTTCCTGTAGATATATCCAAGGACTAAGTTACGCCTTTGGGATTACAATGTCAGACCTTAAAGCTGTGTTCATCAGATGCCCAGCATGTATCCTGAGGAATCATTCTTGCAGTTGACAGGCATTCCTTACTCAAGTACAGAAAAATTGTTGTTCCAGCTTCTTTGCATCCAATTTAGCAAACTGGTCTGATTGTTCTCTTAATTTCTTTATAATTCATTGTCCTTACATTTGCAAATTTCAGTAGCTAAATTGTCATGCTTACATTAAATGAGTGCCATGTTGATCTTGTTTATTTCTGTAGTATAGCAGTCAAATTATCTAGTGATACCATGTCAGGTACTGTGTGGAAACCTGTTATACCAACTTTATCTTTTAACAAATGACTCAGTGATGTTACTGAGATCCAATCAGTTCGATTGTGCTTATTTTAGTTAATCTCATGCTTCTTGGTCTTTGTTATATTTGCCCCTTTGAATTAGTTTATCCAGGCCATGATAAAATAGGTGCTCTTCCATATTCAAGGGATGGTTCCTTTTCCAGCTGAATGCTGAATAGGATATGCTAAAATTAAACTTTTCCAAGTAAGGTAGATTGGATTGCTTGATTTGAAGAATGCTCATTCTGCTTCCTCACTTGTTTTAGGTGAATCCATTGCTTGAAGCTTTTGGCAATGCCCAGACTGTGATGAATGACAACAGCAGCCGCTTTGGAAAATACATACAGCTGCGTTTCCAGAAAAACACAGGTAAAGTCAAGGGCAGTTACTAGTTTGGCGTGTGGTTAAGAACTGAAGGAAGCAGACTGAGCAGCCAAAACTTGTGGAGGGTAAAATTTTGGCACCTGACTCCGTGTGGGAAGGGTATACAATTAAGTAAAATCTTACAGCAACCCGTGTTGGATGGTGTCTGGATAGGATAAGGCCTAAGTTTGGACAGAGTGGGAGTACAGGGAGGCCGTGGGGGTGACAGTGCAGGCTGAGTGTCCATAATATTCTGTGGTGCCAGAAGCCTTTTTGCTGTTAATAGAGGTGAGCAGAAATCTCACAGGAAGTGTGGAAAAATCCATTGCAGTGTGCTGGACAGCCTAGGGGGTCTTGCACACGAGAAAGTTAATTTTGACAATGCTGTGCTCCTGTCACCAAAGAAGAGATGCGGGACAGCTCAAGCAGCTTCATGCCCCCCTGTTCACCACCCTGTTGCCTTTTTGTGTGCAGTGCAAGGTGCAAAGCTGAGTGAGTACCTGTTAGAGAAGTCACGGGTGGTGCAGCAAGATACTGGGGAGAGGAATTTCCACATCTTCTACTACATGTTTGCTGGACTGTCTTCAGAGGAGAAGGAGGTGTATGGGTTATTGGATCCTTCACTCTACAGGTACTTCAAAGGCAGACTCCAGTTTAGTCTTCATGATGAGTGGTAGAAGGGAAAACACCATAACTGAGACTATGCCTCTGCCATGGGGCTTTATCTGCTGTGGTTGAGTGGAAGCTGGAGTGGGATCTGAGTGGAGCTACATGAAGAGTCTTATGAGTCATGATATAAGCTGGGAGGTCTGAGGTCTCTGCTGCATTATCTTGGAAATTTTCTTTCCCCTTCGTGTCTTCACTGCTGCTGATCTGCTTTATTCCCTTGTGGTAGGACTGACTTGCAATGCTGATTGTGTGACAGTTTTGTATGGGATATGCACTTTCTCAGGTACATAAGTGGACGGTTTGGTACACAGGATGTAGCTCAGCACTGGAAGCACAAATACCAAGAGGTGTGCAATGCCCTTGACATGGTGGGCTTCCAAGAACAGGTCAGTTCTGGGGTTGTTTAATTTCCATCTGTGCTTCCTGCAGGCATAGGGATTCTTTCTAGCTGCTCCTTTGAAGCTCAGTCCTCTAGACTCTTTCCTCTAGATTTTTCATGTTACTTCCAGACCACCTGAGTCTGCCAGTCCTTGTGCAGAGCCTTTTCCCACAGGTTATCTGTGCCTCTTCTCTTAACTTCTACTTCTTGGGCCTCCATGTTTCACATGTTACATGCTGGTAGGTTTTCAGTCACCTTTCTTTTGTGTTTTAGGAGCAAGTGGACATGCAGGCTATTCTGGCTGGTGTGTTGTCTCTGGGCAATGTGACCTTTGAGCCTGTGGAGAGCAATGGGTCTGTAAAAGTCAGTGGAGCCTCTCAGGGATGGCTGAAGGCTGCAGCGGTGAGTCACAAGAAGAGTTGAAGAAACCTTATGGATATGATGCTGCTTCCCACTGGCAGTGTGACTGCAGGAGCTGTTCCTGCCAGAGGTGGCAGAGGATGTGTCTGCCTCAGAGTGTGAAGGCTTCTAAAGAACAAGGAGTTTTTTCCCAGAAGTGCAGAGTATGACACCATGACTGCATTTGTGTTCACTGCTATTCATTCTTGAAGACGCACTTCCCAGCTTCTATTTCTTGTGTCTCTAGAACCAATGTCTTACATAGTCAACATGTGTGAAGTCAACAAGGCACAATACAGGCTTTTTAAAACTAAATGTCATGTGTTACTAAGTGTGATGATGCCTTGGAGAAATTCAAGTGTGCAATATCTGTACACTAGTTTTGTGTTTTCATCCATCATGTCCAAGGATACCACCTTAACTGCTATCATATTTTAGTTGCTTATGCAGAGTTAAACTTTCTACTGTTTCAAATGAAATCATCATAGATCAAGAAGTATATATTTCCCAGGACCATCCCGTTTTTATTATATGGGATGGATACATTATCCTGCTTTGTTAACAAGACAGAACAGAACAAAAAATGTAACATATTTCTCCGCCTTCTATGTCTTTTTATTTTGACCTATTTGAAATCCCAGCACCCTTGGTCTTTGGTTTCATTCCCATCTCTTGGCCTGTTTCCCTCCTACACCATACCTGAAACAACCACCTGTGTCTGTTCAGCAGCCAACTTCTTTTTATCTGACTTCTGAAAGTCTTCTCCTTGTTTTTTTGCCCGCAGGAGGGGAATTCCTGTTAAATCACTGGGGGGTTCAGTGTGTCTGAGTTCCCTTTGTTTCCTGCCTCTTGTGGGTCCGCGTGGCTCTGAGCTGCAGCTCAGATGCTTCAGCACCTGCACAGTCACCTGCATGTGGTGCTGTTGAATAAGTCATTAAACCACTCAGCAGGGACTGGTGTGGCTCCCAAAGAAGGTGAAAGGTGGTGGCACTGGGAGAGCAAAACAGAAAGTGTTTCAGAGAGTGTGAGGGTGAGCTTGGTTGGTGTGGGGGAAATGCAGGTCTCAGAGCCCACGTCTGACCCTGGTGCTGTGAGGTGCCAACAGTAACACTTACCTTCAGTGGGGCTCAAAGGCCTGCACCTAATTTGTGACCCCTTCACACACGGACAGATAAAATCGCCACAAGTAGAATAAGAGTTTACAATTGACTGTCCTCATCTATTTCCTCTTTCCCAGGGTCAGTTTGGAGTCCAGGAAGGCGAACTGTTAAAATGCCTCATTTGTACAATGTCAGTGACCCGAGGCGAGCAGATTCAGCGTTTTCATACCCAGCAGCAGGCAGAAGGTAGGAAACATAATGAATTGCAGATGTGCTGGTTAGAAAGACTGACCCTTATTTGATGGAAGGGTGTCCCCACACATGTGCAACTTGTTGGGAACAAAGATGTCCTTCTGTGCCCTTTCATTCCTCTTGCACAGAGGCAAATATATCAATGTTTTTATGTTTAGTCTCTCACTCACATGTAGGACCATGAATGCTGCTTTTGTGTGATCTCCAGGAGACTGCAGAGATTAAAGGAGAAACCAAGGAATTAGCTTTGCTTTCTCCCTCAGTCCAGACTAGAAGGAAACTTTAGGTATTTGTACAAAAAGGGGAAGGCTCCTGTTGCAGAGTACTGGCAGTGTGCAGATCTCTAGCCAGGAGATGGATAAAAAACTGTGAGTATCGATGAGATATTACACGTATCAGGGACAGAGTGAGAATAAAACTGAGTATCATAAAGTAAGCAAGAACAAGATGTTTTTCTCTCCAATAAAAAAAAAAAATCCAAGATAATCGGCACCAAAAGGTTCAGATAAAATATTTTAAAAATTAATTTGAAAGGCATGAAATCACAGAACATCTAGATTATTGCTTAAAATAGATGAAAGAAAAAATTGCAAATAGGAAATTAGATAGTTCTGTTTTCCAGATTTTAAATAGATAAAATACATAGATAAAATACACATCTCCATCATGCAGTGGGTCATGTTGATTTGGTCTCCTTAGGATGTCAGAAAGTTTTCTATCATTTGTATTCTCCTCTTGCCCACAGTGTTTAAACACTTGGCAACTATGGGCTAGGAGCAAGAGAATCATTCAATTTGCTAAGTAAAATTTGGAGCTTCTCCCTTGGTTTAGCAGTGAGGAGATCCATACTCAGTAGATCTTCAGAAGGGAGAGCAAGTATCTGCATATTCCAAAAAGTAACATAACTCTTTTGGAAAGGAAATTTTCCATTTTAGATGATCTCATGTGTGTGGCTAATATGGCACATGTGATCTTGTAGAAAGATTGTGAAGATTTTGAAATTAAAAACCTCTTTTGAAACTGAAAGAGGATAGGGACAATCAGATATCGAATGTTTATCTGATCTTAAATATATCTTTATAAACTACTAGAAAGTGTTGCTGAAGGTAAGTGTATTGAGCCAGTTTGTGTGCTCTCCTGTGAGCCTTTCAGTGAGCTGTTGTTCTCTGTGCAGATGCTCGGGATTCCATTGCCAAGGTGGTATATGGCCGAGTGTTTGGCTGGATTGTTTGCAAGATCAACGAGCTGCTGGCTGAGGATGTGGATCCTGAGGTGGAACTGAGGGAGATAGGTGAGTTCTGCCTGCCTTGCTCCTGTTCTCTTCTCAAATGTGCCTCACTCAGCCACAACGAAGGACGGGCACAGCATGAGGTTTCACGGAGATTGCGTGCAAGGATCCATTGTCAAAACCATGACCCTGTTAGAGAAACAAGTCAGCAGCATGAAGTCTGAGCAGTCAGTTGATCTGAAGCAACTGTGAGACTGTGTTTCTGAGGCACTCTGGCTTAGGAGAGGAGCCAAGGGTTGGAGTGGATCTCCTCCTAACTCTCCAAGGGAGTTATGGAAGAGGTGCCACTGGTGTCTCTCTTGGCTGGGTTTTCCCTGTGCCACGAAAGCTGGGTGATGGGAGAATTAGTTGTGTGTTGATGTACACAGCAACCTGCAGGGATAGTCTGCAGGCTCCATGATGTGCTTTTCTTCCCTCTTTTAGGCATCTTGGATATTTTTGGGTTTGAAAACTTTGCAGTGAACCGTTTTGAACAGCTTTGCATAAACTTGGCCAATGAGCAGCTGCAGCACTTCTTTAACCATGTAAGTCTGCTGAGGGTCATCTCACTTTGTGTGGCAGAGAAAGCAGAGCACTGCTCTACCTAGCACATGAAGGAGAGCTTTTGGAAAACAGATCTGTTGTCTGGAAGTACAGAAAGAGTGATCAGTGAAGCAGGATAGATAGCAGCAACCTTCTCTGCTGTGGCAGGGGAGCCAGTGGGACAGGGAAGAAAGAAGTAGAAGGATCAAGCAGGGACCAAAGCGATCAGAGCAGGGACACTTACACTCTGAGAAGTGTTCCTGCTTTATGCAGCAGCACCAGTGAGTGACAGGCTTACAGAGAGGCACACAGAACAGCAATTTCATCTTGGACCTCTCCTGCCATGGGTCAGAGCACCATGCCTCTGTTCTCTCTTCAGGGCAGGAACAAAGATGTTCTAGCCAAGTCTGATGGGTGCTCCAACCTCTTTTTTCTTTATTTCAGCACATTTTCCAGCTGGAGCAGGCTGCCTACAAGGAAGAAGGGCTGCCTTGGGAAACTATCACATTCAACAATAATGAACCTATTCTGGTGAGTGAGAGGACTGACTAATTGCTTGGTCCAGCCAGGAGAGAAATCTTGCTCTGTCATGGTGAAGAGATGCACCTGGGAAGAACCTCTTCAAAGGGTGGTCAGGGTGGGAGTGGATGCCCTGTACTGCTTTAGGTGTATGTCATGTGTCTCCTTTCCTGCAGAATCTGCTCCTGGCGAAGCCACTTGGGCTATTGTCTCTTCTGGATGAGCAGAGTGCATTCCCTCAGGTATGCATGACATAGGAGGCAGTGAAAATACAGTGGGGGAATACAACAGTGAATATCTGGGCTGCAGAGAGAGCTCTTAGGTTGGAGTGCACTTTGAAGAGCAGGATGAACAGAGGTGTCCCCATCTGTGATTGATGAAACAAGACATCCAAATCAGGAACAGTCTAATTGTATTGGCATCCCTCTGAAGAGTCAGGGACAAAGTACAGCAGAAGACTGTTGCACGGCCAAGGACACTTCCAAGACTTATTTGCTTCCATGTGGCCTGATCAGGTCTCTGTTGCAGCCTGATTGTTTGATTATGAAATCTGCTCTCTTGCAGGCAACTGATAAGACATTTGTGGACAAACTAAACAGCAGTTTCAAGGGGAACTTACACTTCCAGCCAGCTCGAGGCCGTGTTTTGGGCTTCAGTATCATTCACTATGCTGGGAAAGTATGTACTGTTTGCAGGAAGAATGTTGTTGTAGTGTATGTTGGAGGGGAGGAAAGCGTTGCCTGACAAAAAAGGCTTTGATGTTCAGGAGTGTATGGTCTGATAATGATAATAACAGAAGTGATATGTTCCCATGGCTTGCCTCCTATGATTCCCTGGCATTTCTTTAAGAGGTACAGGAAGAGAGGACCCCTGAGGAAAGTGGGGCTGTCTCTGAGAAGTGTAGGGTGTTAAGAATCATTATTCTATTAGAACTGCAGTCCTAAAACAGTACTTTATAAAATAAAAGTCCTGTGTCCACTGTGCAGCCCCAAAGGACAGTCTAAAGGCTTTACCCATTGGTTTCCAGAGCATTGCAGTGATTATTTTATTGCAAACACTTAGGAACACTGTGCAAACAGCCAGGTAATTAATATTTTGAAAGTGGAGGCCGTTATTTATACATTCAGTGGTATCTAAGCATCTGGAGATTTAGTACTACAGCATGTAACTTTACTGTCACCAATTTCAAAGCTTTGGTCATTGATTGGAAGTAATTTTTGGAACAGCAGCAGATATGACAATTCAGGTGATTGCAATATGCAGTTTAGTAATCTAATCTCACCACTGTTGACTAAGTTATTATTTGTGACATTCATTATTACAAAAATTAACATTTAACATGGAAAGGAGAGTGGCAAGCTGGAGATGAGAAAGGAAGGGAGCAAGAACACAAGGGGATGCATGACAATGGGATGGAAGCCCATTCAAAGGGAAGAGGGGAAAAGCAAGGAAAGGAGTGAAGTGAAACCAAAAGCAAGTGAAACTTCATAATCAAGGAAAGGACAACAAGAAAAAAAAAGGTGGATGTCTCAGTGTTATGCTGCACTCCTGTGATTCTGATGCCTCTGCCATCTGTAGGGATTTGTTCCTCAGGTTTGGCTTCTGAATGGGGTGCATATGTGTTTACAGAATTCGTGTGCAAGTCAGAGCTTATTCAGTTGAACTCTTGCTCCTGGCAAGCTGTGGAGGTGGCTTTTACAGCAAGCCTGTGAGCACTGCTTGTGCACTTAGTGACTTGCTGCCCTTTCCTCAGGTACAATATGCTGCCAGTGGCTTTCTAGAGAAGAACAGAGACACCTTGCCAGCCAACGTCCGTGGGCTCTTCATCAGCAGTGTTACCCCCTTGCTCAGTGTGCTGTTCACAGGCAAGTCCCTCCCCTCTGCACATCCATCATGAACGAAGTGCACCTTGGCAAGAATTATGTGTGGGGATGAGGTTCATGTGCTAAAACTGTGTTTCACAGATGGCAGCCCCAGGGAGACTATGGGAATGCTGGAGCTTGGAGTGGGGCTGCTGTACTGAGCTGTCGGAGCTGTTTATTTCCTTGCATGGAAAGTGGTTGTATCCTCTTCCAGAGAATTAGCCACTGCTAAGATATCTTCTCATCTTCTCTAGAGCTGTTGCAGGACTGTTGCCACTGGCCTTTTCCATATGCTCTGTCCTTGTGTAGAAAGGAACCTGGTCAAGGTCATAGCTTCTACCTGTTCACACTGCAAATGGAGTGTTGCCACAGGCAATGATCATAGAGATTATTCCTTTCAAACACATTCTCTTTTTCAGGTACAACTTGTTAAAAAATTCTGGAGTCATGCATTATTTTTCTCCTACCACTACATTGCCTTTTTCCAGTTATTGATAAGCCCTCAGAATTTCCAAGGCTTCTATGAAAGTAAAAATTTAAAGAAAGATCAGGTGGATACTTCCATGGAAGTTGGCTGGCTAATGCTAGTGCTTCTGGTACAGAAATTTTATTATTCTTTCGTCCCGTTCAGTCCATGCCACTTCTTGGGATTTACAAGAAACAGATTAAATAAATTTCTATTATCCACTGTGTTTTTCAGCTTTTCTGCTCAGGACTATCTTTCTTCTTTTGCACTGTTACTAGAGCTACTTAGCCTAGTTCCAGCTCTTTCAAAGTTCATGAACAGCCTGTTCTCAGGCTGGTTGTCCAGTCCTGGGCAATGGCTCTAGGTGGCCCTGCTCTACAAAGGGGTCAGCTCGGGTGAACTCCAGAGGACCCTTTCAGCCTCACCCATTCTGCGATTTTATGATTCATGTGAAACTATTACATCAAGGGTGTGCAATACTGTTATTAGATCCTTCAGTAAATTCAACTTCCCTGAATTTTTTATCTGACTTTAAATAACCTGACTACTGTAAGTAAGCTTCCCAGTTGCTATCTGTACTGTTTCTTCTGCATTGTTAGATGCCTATTGATGATAGTTTTTTTGAAAGTCATTTGGGTTTGTTCAATAGCCTGATTGCCTTGTGTTCTCAGACACTAATATTGCAGAAACTAATATTGCCTGCATTGTATGCTTCATACATTTGCATTTTCTTCTTCCCTTTTCTAGTTCTTTCCTTTTATTTTCACATGGTGAAACCTAATGCCCTGTCTGTCATTGAGTATTTGTAAGGAGGTTTGTGTGTGAAGTGAGGTTTGAATGTTTAGACATGGTTGATTGCAAGCCAAGGTACAAAATTAACTATTGTCTCTGTTCTTCCAGCCACTCTCTCCAGGACAGGGACACTGATGCCTCATGTGAAAGCCAAGGTATTGCACTTCAGGTCCATAGGGCAATTGATGAATGATGGCATAGTTATCACCGTCATATTATTTAAGAAACTGGCTGAAAAAGAGCAGACAGAAATTGGTTTAAAATAAGAGCAGACAGCAATCAGCTTGCAACAATTTCTCCATTGTTTTTTTACTGTGTTTTCTGCTTGCTTCTGCTGTTGATATGTTTAACTTGTCTTACCTCCCCTGAAATCCATTCTCTCTCCTGTTTGCCATCTGCCTTCCAGCAGAGCTCGTGGCTGTCAATCAAGCACTTTTGCCAGGGGTGATCTTTTGTTTCGGTCTGGTTTCAGGTCGTACCAGGAGCAGACGACAAGTTCAACAGCACACGGAAACAATCTGCTGGAGCTCAGTTCCGGGTACGGCATCGCTGCCCTGGAGTGCCCTGTGGGATCAGTGCAGGGATACTTTCATTGGACCTTCCTGCTAAACATAGTTAAAGCATCCATGGTGTAGACAGGGGCTTTCCTGAGTGCTGAGCATGTCTGATCATGGGGGGACTCACCAGGTTGTTTTCAGGGCCCAGGAAGTTGCTTTGGGGTGAGAAAACAGTTCCCACTGCAGGATATTGCACGAGGCTCTGGCAGTGCTTTGGATTGATGGACTGTCAATCTTCCTATGCCCTTGCCAGCATTCCCTGATGGTGCTCATGGAGAGGATGTATTCTGCCAACCCACACTTTGTGCGCTGCATAAAGCCCAACAGCCAGAAGGAGCCAGGTGTGGTGGACAGCCAGGTGGTGCTGCTGCAGGTGAGGAAAAGCAGAGTCCTTTACAGGTACTTCTGCCACACCTCAGTGGGAGGGGCAGACCCCACTGAAAGGCTGTGGAAGCTGACTTATCTGAGTCCCCCCTTCCATGAGAAAGAGTAACCACACATTATATATTTGTAAGTGTTCTGAGTACTTGGTTGTTTTTATGACACAGACTGCTAGGAATCTTAGTTCTCTTCCATTTCTTTTTCATGAATGCAATGAGATCTTCTTGTCAGGCACTATGATTCATCTTTGTATCTCCTCCTGGCTGGGGACTGGTACAGACAGTACTACAGGAAAAATGCTTTCCAGAGGAGACTCTTTTCACCCATCAACCAGGGCAACTCTGAATAGCAGCCAAGATGGGATTGCTTTGATAGGAGCTGAAATGCACTTATATGACTGTATTTAGATGTTGTGTCTAAATGCTTTAAAGAATACTGAAAATGATTAGAAGAGTTCAGAAAGCCCAGTGGTCTGTTTATTATATATAAGAAAGGAGAGGATTAAGAGGAAGTTCATCCATGCCTCAAAGTACTTCTGTGTCCAGATTTGGAAATAAAAAGCTATCCTCTAAGAGGCAAAGCAGTACCCATGGCTGGAAGGTTTTTTCAGTCATTGTGTTTTATGGTTTCCAACTTCTAACTCAGAGTGGTTAATCATCAGAATTACAGGATGTGGTAAATTCAGTCTTTAAGCAAGGAAACATGTTCAGAAAAAAACTTTTGCATTATGAACTGGGGAAGTTTAGGGGTGAACAAAGTAATTTCTGGCTGCAAATGAACAAACCAATGTCCTAATGGCCTGTTTCTCTTTGTTTCTCTGATCCTCTTTGTGGTGCTGCTTCAGCTCCGGTACAATGGACTGCTGGAAACAATCCGTATCCGAAGAGATGGTTTCTCCTGGAGACCCTCCTTTGAGGAATTTGCTGAAAGGTCTGTTAAAACCTCTGAATGTTCCTTGTTAGATAATATTAGGGAAACAATCTTGATAACTAGGTGTGGGCAAGGAGTAAAACAGCCTCTTTAAAGTTCATGTGGTCTGAGATCACAGGATTGTTTGCTGTGGGAGGCTGAATGGCAAAGACAATGATTTATTGTTGTTTACTGTCAGGGTGACATGGGTCAGCTCAGCACATCAAGGATGTGGCTTTTACATGTCTCTATGGGTTTGTTTTCCACAGATATGGAATTCTTCTAGCTAAACCTGGTGTTTCCCTCACAAAAGAAAGGTAGGAACACTTACTTTGTTGTGTGAAGTCTGGTTTGTTCTTGGGAGACTCTTACTCAGAGTAGCATAGCAAACCGAGTAAAAGGAATACGAGGGTGGGTTTTTGTGGTGATGGGGAACAAAGATTTCAGGCAAAGACATTTAGTGTTTAAAAAGCATTTGGGACAATGATGAATTAAATCTTTCTTGAATTGTTATGTAGCAATTCAATTTGATTACCATAAAGCCTTGCTATTCTGTGGAATGAAAACTGGCCAGTATACTCAGTTTAGGGAGTGACAATACTGGTCAAGGGCTTCCATGGAACTCACCATGGCAGGGCCTCTCCAGTCTTTTTCCCGATGGCCTCATGAGAGAAGAAAATAAAAACAATGCTGAACAAGCAGCCAGCACTGAATGTCTCCCAGGCTAGAGAAGATGTTTCTAGTCCAAGTATTTTGTATGTGTGCAGGCAAAATAAACCCTCGGCATTTTCAGAACCTGACTGTTCCTTACACACGTAAATGTCCTTCCAGCTCTGCAGAGGGACACAATCTTACCTTGTCAGCTTTTTTCCTCCTGCATCTAGGACACCAGTTCCCCACCTCCTCTTCTCCACTTTCCTAGTCCCTTCTTCCTGCCAGTGTCAATTATGACTGATAGTGAGAATGAATCATGTAAGGCAGCCAGCCGAGGGATTTTTTTTAGTCACTTAAGAAAAGGATTTGAATGATCTCCTGGAACAGTTCTCTCCTGGCAGTAGCTCCTCCAGCCTTCACAGTGCTTCCTTGAACTTCCTGATGGTTCTGAATAGTAAGAATTTTAAACCCAAGTGAGGTCACAAGAGAATCTCATAGATGGGAGAGAGATGGTTGTAAACAGGCAATGTGGTGTGTTTTCAGACACAAAAATCATAGGATGCATTGGAGAAAAAAAATCCTCTGGATATGGATTGTGGCACTGTGGATGTTGGCTGAGATAGAAGAAAAACTGCTTCTGCTTTGCTGTGTGACATATCAGCAAAAAGTGCCACTATGATTTCACAGCCTGGATTTGCAGGCTGGAGGAGGAAGCTGTCTGTGTATTGCAACTAGAGTAGTGCTTTCAGTTCCAAGTGTCAGTGACCCGAATTTTATCACTAGAGTCTGCAAAATGAAACTGGAATTGAAAAACAGACTTTCTCCCGGAAGTCTTGCTGTGCTGACCTTGCAAATTTTGTCCCTCTAAGGGCTTGGAAATGAAATGAGGAAAAACAGTTCTAAGAATAAAATAGGCTGTGCAGAATTGCCTCCCAGGGAATTGAAGGAAATCTGCCTTTGGGAACTCCTTTGCTGATGTTTCCAAATGTGATACTAGTTGTGCGTCAAGGCAGACAGAATGACAGGCAGTTACTGACTGTTGAGAATTGCTGAGGCATCTTCTCCTCCCTTATGCATCTAAGACCACTCACTTTGCAGGGAAAATTATTTATTTTACTGTTTTCCTCTCTTTCAGCTGCTTAGAGATACTGCAAAGTACAGAGCTGAAAGGCTGGATATATGGGTAGGTGTGGATCACTGGTGTTGGGACTGGGGAGCCTAAACTGCAGAGACTTTATGCATGTAGTCTGTTACCTGGCTCTTTTCAGGGAGAACTTTATGGCTGTAGAAAAGGCCTGTCCAAAGGATGATGGATGCAAGTTTAGGTAAACAGTGTTTCTCTTCCCAACTTCACAGAAAGTCAAGACTTTTCTTTAAATATTGGCATCAGGAGCAGCTGGCAAAGTATGTGGAGCGACTGGAAAGAGCAGCCGTTGTCATACAGAAAGGTGAGCTCTGGAACTGGAGAGTACCTCAGTGCTGATCTCAGAGCAGGGGAAGGAAAACCTTTTCTGCAGTCCTTGCTCCACCTTTGCAGATGACAGAAGGGTAAGGTAGGGGCCACCTCCATGTCAAAGCCCTGTGGAGTCAAAGTGCTTACTGCAAATGCCCACATCTTCAGTGCTTATCCTCAGCTGGGGAGAGCCCTCAGACAGTGTGAGCCTTGGAAGGGGAAAGCATGTGTACAGCAGAGCTGAGCTCAGCGGGGCAGGCATGTGATTTGGCTTCGTCCTGAGATCTGGCTAACTGTCCTCTGGAGTGAGGGCTTGTTTGTGAGCTCTGTTGAACTGAGGAGAGGGAAGTGAGTGAAGCAGATCTCAGTCCTGCTTTCAGAGACAAGCAGAAGGAGATGGAGTTTTGGTCTGGTTTGGTTTTTTCCTTTCCATGTAGCATGTGCTGTGGCAGTTTCTCCAGAGTGACTGTGGGCAGTTTGGTACTTCCCTTTGCACAGGCTCCATGAGGACTGTGCAACCAGAGGAGGAGGCTGTCACCCTGCCCAGTCCCTCTCTGCTGTAGTTCTGTCTGGGTTGCACTGCTGAAGCATCCAAACAGCTTCCAGCTCTGCACCATACAGTGTGACAAACATCAGGGTGTCACATGCTGTGCATTGTTCTCATCTGTGGGGAAGATGTGTGGGTAGTAGGAAATGGGAGAGTGCAGCTTTCAGTTCATGTACTTTAGTGCCTGGTGGAGTAGGTGGGATCATGCAGTGTCTATATTGCTCCTGATGAACCCTGTGATGGCTGCTTTTGGGAATGGTTTTCCTGGGGGCTAACAACCAAGGAAGTCCTGTCTCCTTCATGGTGTCTGAAAGGTATCAGAGGGACAGAGAGTTAACGGGCTCTTCTGTGAGACTGTTTTTTAGGTGTTCAGTGCTTTGGCATTAGAGATGAGAGGTAACATCTGTAATTTGATTTCTATAAATCTGTGATCTGGCAACTTAAAGAGTAGAAGACAGTTCTCACATGGTTTTGACTGCCTGCTCACAGTAGAGTTGCCATTGCTCTTTATTATCATGATTCAAATGTTGAGAGCTTTGTACTAGATAAAAGAATATCACCCAGTGTTCTTCCCTGAAAGAGTGACAGAGACATGAACAATGCTTTTTTCCTAGCCACAGCTTTTCTCTGAACAGTTTATAGGGGATTCAGATGCAAGAAGAGTTACCTAAAATTGGTGGCTGAGCTGAGAGCTCAAGCACAACGTCTACAGGAGGAGGCAGAGAGAGAAAGAAGCCGACAGCTGGCCCTGGAAGCAGAGGCCCAGAGTGAGTTTCTCCCAATCCCACTTCACCCAGGTGTGGCCTCTGGTGTGATGATCACCCTGAAGTGGTGTAAGCTCCAGGTGATGATGTCCTGCCCTCAGCTCTCCTGGGGGCTCCATCAGTGTGCTGGGCACACTGCTCTTTGTTTCTGCTCTTTGAAAGTGTGGCTTCATTTGTGGGGAGGAGAAACAGCATCGTGGAAGTTGTTTGCTTGGTTCTCCTGGAGGGAGGGCCAGGCTGTGTCTTTCCCCTATACTTCATGCATCAGAACCTGTCCCTGTCCTGGGCACATGGAGGATGGTTCTTGTGGTTCTTGTGGATGCTACATTTCATCTAATTATTTCATCTTGTTGCAGAAAGAATCTCCCTTCCAGTTCCCACACCACGAAAGAGACACCCTCAGCGTTATCCCCATCCTTCTGATAAGTCACAACAGCCACCAGTGCCACGGCCACGCAGCAAACTAACAGAGGTAGTGTGATATTGGCTCTGCTTGGGGCTCCTTAGATGTGCTGGTTCCCTGCTCCATCTGCCTTGTGCATGCACATGTTCTGCATGTGGTCCCAGGAGACCTTTGTCATTCTTGGTATGAGAAGTGTGAGTCCTTCCCTACTGTGGTTAGTCAAAAAGCATGGTCAGGACCTTTGAGAAACTCACAGCAGTGTTTGTGACTGATCTTGTCTTAAGGGACTCAGGAATGGGATCACCTACCAAAGTGATCCCTTCAAACGTCCCCTGCCTTTGACCTGGCTTTCATGCCGACTTTCATCTGTCCCCACTTTCAGTCCACTCCTTTTGATAACTTCTTGGACCCTTCTGCACCTCGCCCTGTTCTGGGAACAGAGGTACAGACTGGAGAAGAAGCAGAAATGAGGAAACTCAAGAGAGGAGCAACTCTCCGCTGGTTTAAAGAGACACAGGCCCAGAAGGTCATGCAGGATGATGGGGCCTTTCCAAGCTGGCTGCATGGGATGATCAGCCGGAGGTGAGCACACTGGGTACAGTGGATGCAGCTTGGGCTGTGAGGGGCAGGCAGAAGCCACCATGTCATCAGGAGGACTGCATAGGTTGGATTTGCTAGGCTTTGCTTCCTTAAGAAATGGGAATGACCTGCATAACTTCTCCCTTTTAATCTGTGAGTGTCAAACCCTTACAGGGAAGCTTGGAATTCCCTATCACAGGATGCAAATGCTGAAACTCTGGGGAAAGACTGTGGAAACTTGTAGAAAATAAGTCCACTGTGGGTTTCTAAATGCAGATCCTATGCAGAGAGGGAAGGCTTGTAAAGTAATTGGACAGGAAATACACACATTTATTTTTATTAACCCTATTTTGGACCATTTGCAGAGACCTGAAGACAGACTTTTGGTCTCATTCATTATGACTGTTTCTGTATCTCAGCCTGGGTCAGGAGGAGTCCTCAGTTTACACCAGAAGAATATAGAATTCAATGTACATTTATTTTAAAAAGTATTAAGAGTGGCTTTAGTGAGTACCTAATGGCAAAATTTCCCCAAAGGCCCCTGATACAGGAAAAGGAACGGATTTTTTTGCCACATCTGCCCATCCCAGGAGGGTGCAGCATAGCTGGAGTTTACATCCTCTTAGGCTGGGAGAGACATCCACACAGCCCTTCTCTCTTACGGAGTTGTTTATAAATCTGTGAACTCTAAAGCTTTCTTGCAAAGACCTTTGTTTAAATGCTTGAAGTTTTGCTGCTGCATTCACCTCACACTTTGCTCTCTTGACTGAGCCAAACGCACATTTCCAAGCAATGTGATAATCAGAGAAATGCTGATTGTGCCAGTGATCAGATAGGAGCAGGATGGTGGTATGCTCTCACCTGTGGGGAAATTAATCTGTGGTGCTCCATGCTTGCTAACTGCCAGTACCCCAGAATTGGTGGGATTTCTGTGTCAGTGTTGCTGACAAGCATGGCTGGCATTTGAACACCTTCATCATCTTGTTCCAGTTTCTAACTTTTTTTCTGTTAAAACTTCAAGTCTCCTTCAGTCTTATTAGATCACAGGTTCATGAATTTTGTCAGTTCGTCAGTGTGAACATTTACTCAGAGACCATTACACAGCACATTAGGTTAGTAAAGGACATTACAATAGTGACTACTCCCTGATAGCTGCATTTCTTTTTTCTTTTTTTAAGATAATTATCAATTCCTTAACCTGCATTAATGCTTTTGTCCACAGACTGAAGAATGCAGGAGAGGAGCTAGTGCCTGGAAGACAAAATGGTCTAAATTCAAATATAGGCTAGCTATGAGCACTTCACAATGAAGGATGTGGCAGATCCTTCCCAAAGACACTGGTCCCTAAGTAGAGACTTAAGTCTTCCTACATCAGTGTAAGCTCAGCCTCATGAAATGGTGTAGCCAGAGCAATTGCAAATTGCACTGGTGATTTGCAGTCACCTTTAGCCTGGAGCAAGGCACATGACAAGCACAAAGCAGGGCTTTGTCTGTTGGGCAGAGTGGGGGAAGACCTCCTTCCAGCAGGAATTTTTAGAGAGCCAGAGTGGTGTAATCCAAGTTGGTGTTTTTCCGGGGTACTGAGCTTACCCTCACTGCATCCTGACTTCAGCCCTGGGGTGTAGGAAATGCACAAGTGCACAGACCCCTCCTGTCATCAATGCTTTGTCATGTGCTCTGTGGAAGGCAGCGGTTTCTATTGCACTAGTCAGACTGTTGGAGCAGGCTTGGAGCAGCACTGCTTGGAGGGGCTTTGGCTGAGAGTATTGTGTCTTCTCAGCCTGCTAATGCCTCCTACACCAGCAAGCCCAAGTTGGGAAACCTACAGCTAGGAAAACATGGGGCAGATGCTGGACTCCCTGTGGACTGGGAGCGCTGTCTTGGTAGCATGTGAGAGATGGGAATCCCTGCTGTGTGACAAGGCAGCTGCTCACTCTCCACTGAAAAACTTTTCTAATTCCAGGGAAGCTGAAAACTTACTGATTGACAAACCTTTGGGTTGCTTCCTTGTTCGGATTAGCCAGAGCAGACCAGGCTACACTTTGACATACAGGTAGGTAATGAGCCTTGCAGAGAAGGCTCAGGGAGACCTTATAGCTCTCTATAACTACCTGAAAGCAGGTTGTAGCAAGGTGGGGATCAGCCTTTTTTCCCAGGCAACTGGCAGCAGGACAAGAAGACATAGTCTCAGGCTATGGGTAGGTCCAGGTTGGACATCAGGAGGAATTTCTTCATGGAAGGGCACTAGAAGAGGCTGTCCAGGGCAGAGTGGAGTCATCATCCCTGGAGGTATTTAAAAGATATGTAGATGTGACACTTGGGGACATGGTTTAGTGGGGGGCTTGGCAGTGCTGGCTCAACAGTTGCACTCAAGAATCTTACAGGTCTTTTCCAACCTAAATGATTTTATGATTCTGTGAAGTTGAGCACTGCATGACATTCTCTGATCCTAGAATTGTATGATCAGAGAGTTCTTTTATAGAACTGCTTGACTGGAGGAGATGTCCTCCTCCACAGAGGAGTCCAGTAAGGATGACACTCAGCCTCTCCTGATATGGGTCTCTCAGGCAGTTTGTAGTAGAAGACAGGACACTGCAGAGTCTGTCTCTTGCAAAAAAATAGACCTATTTTTGGGTGGGGTGCTTTGGCTCCAAGAGTAGAGGTCCTGCTTAGGCTGTACTATATGACAAAGTAGACAAACCAAGTTGGAAGAAGCATTGAGACTGCTGCTCTTCCAGCACCTACGAGCACAGCGTGTTAGTCCACAGTGCATCTGTTTGGCCTTTGTTACTGTGGAGCCTGATCACATCTGGCCCCTTGAGGGCAGAAAGCAGGAACTGGGTCCTGCAGGAACTGCAGCCCTGTGCCATGACTGTTTCTGTCCGTGCATCTCCCCAGGGGCAAAGGCCGCTGCAGACACTACATGATCCAGATGCAGCCCAACGCACGCTATGTCATCCTGGGGGAGGACCGGGCCCACGCCTCTCTCACTGAGCTTGTTCAGTATCACCAGACCGTGGGCATCCAGCCCTTTATGGAGATCCTGACTGTTCCCTGTGGGCAGGTGAGTGCTGAGGATCTGCAGTGGGAAAAGGGGATAGGGTATGGACTGTGCCTTGAGTGGATAGAGTCATGGCAGCAGCATCTCTCTTTCCTTTTCCTGTGGGGGGGTGTCCCATTCTGGGCAAGCAGCTTGATTGCTTCTGCATGCACTGGGAAATGCTACTAGCTGGGGAGTCCTGGAGTTGGGGAGAGGGACTGTCAGGTGGATGACATCCCTTGGCCCATGAATGTCAGCAGTGGACACAGGTACCCACAGGACCCAGGTATTCCTCTTTGTTGTTTAGTACGTTTGGAGGGTTTGCAAACCACTACTGAATCCACTCTTCCTTTCCTCAGAAAAGTAGTAAAAGTTTGGATTATGAAAATCTGGAGTGCCTCACGCTGAGTTCACCAGCAGGCAAGGCAGAGAAACAGTCCTCCATGCCTCCAAAGAAACAGTCCTCCATGCCATCCACCAGCAAACCTGCTCTGCAATGGTTCAGGAAGACCAAGAATTTCCAAAACCAACAGACTCTGGATGAGAGTAGGACAAATGCAAGCTCTGGAGAGAGCAGGCAACAAGCCTTCCCTCGCCTCCGCTCTTCCATACGCCTGGCGATGCAGGAAATCCAGCAGGTGAGCTGGGGCACATTCTCTGCCAAGCCATAGCCTCTCTGGGACACATGGAGCTGCCCTGCCCAGGGAAAGGAGACAGGAGGCTTCCACAGGTAGTCCTCAGTTTCTTAGCTGCTGTATCACAGGTTTTATTTGGTGGTCTTGGAAGTGGCAGTCTGGGGGACACCCTAAGAGAGGCTCACTGAGATGCCCAAAGAAAAGTCCACAGCAGAAGGGCTCTGATGTGACCAATGTCCCAGGCACTGCTCCCCTAATGCTATCCCTCTGCTTTTCACTGCAGTTTGCTTCCACTCCTGTGAACATCTCTAAACAGATGCTGTCGAGCTCTCAGGATTGAGGATGTATAGCCCAAGTGACATGGTAAGAGGAGGCAGGATGGCAAACAGCAATTGCAGATGCCTGGGAGATGAAGGAGTACGGAAGTTCTTCCCTTCTTGCTCCGTCTGGAGTATCTCTTGCCCACAAGATACACAGAAATAGAGCAGGAAAATCAGAGGGCAGCAGCCAGCTTTCATGCTAGGACTACAAAATGGCTAGGAAAACTAGAAAAAATCAGCTTAGGTTTGGGTTTCTGGCAGCCGTGGTGCACAGAGTGGTTGCAGTACAATGGTGAGGCTGCTGGAGGGAGCTCCCAGTTTGCTGGAGGTCTGAGGCTGGAATGACAAGGACTTACCAGAATTTGTGTCTGCATGCCACAGTAGTCAGCTGCAGTGGCTTAGTGTGATAGGGAGAGGTGCTGAGGGGTAGCAGGGGAAATGAGCTGAAGGCAAGGCTCAAACCATAGGAGAAGGCAGTGACTTTTATTCCTGTGCAGAGGACTTTAAACAAGGTCTCAGCACCTGGAAGCACAGCTAGTTACTGAGACTGTGATACACTAGGTGGTTATAGGAGTCTATGGAATGGGCCAGGAAGGGCCTTTTGGCAGAACTCTGTGTTGTCTGAAGCATCTATGTGGATATGCAGCTCCTAGTGAGTAAATCCCTGTCCCACTCAGTTGCTGAAGGCAGATGGAAGCTGTAGTGGTACTGTTGTACACCTCTGGAAAAATCTGGATATATATCAGCTGGGAGTGGAGAGGGATTGGACCATGCTCTTGGCTGCTGACCCACTACAGGGCCTCAAGCCTTGCATCAGGATTGTCAAGTTTCCTGCATAGTTCCACTCCCATGTGGAATTTGTGCTGGAGCAAAGCTTTTTAGCTGGGGCCTGTCCTGTCTTTCTCTTATGGTTGAGAAAATCCCCCCTCTGAAGCATTTGACTCAATTGCTTCATTCCTGTACATGCCATGCATTGATGTACCCAGGGGATGCACCGTCTGAGATTAGGCAGAAGAAAGACAAAACATGGGGGATCTGCATAGACAACTGCAAGCTGGTTGTACTGGGATAGCTGAATGAAACCATCCCTTTATGTCATCCAATGAGTTGTGTTTCTTGACTTTCTTGCAGGTCTAAGTGACTCAGCCCTATCTTCTTCCAGTGCTGCTGGGCCTTGCCTAGTAGTGACTATATCCAGACATACAGCAGTTTTTTTTTTTTTTTCTGCTGCACCCGTCTGGCCCTGTGCCTTTAGACAGGACTGATGCAGAAATTAACTCTCCTTAACACTCAGCCAATCTCAGTGGCTGTGACTGCAGTATCTGGACCAGTCTGACCCTGGCAGAGGAAAAGGATGGGACCAGTCACACTCTGCACGGACCCACAGTGGCTGACAACCTGAGTGTTGATACTTCAGTGTTCCCAGAGACTCCTTGCTTAGCACTGTGAACAGTCACAACCTGGATATCTCCCAACAACCTGTTCTGTCACAAATACCTGTACTGATTGCCTACCTCTTGCTCTTCAAGTCCTCTCTCTCTGTTTTGGTCCTGTGTATCTGCTGCTTGGGGAGCTAAGTGGAATATGGGCTTGGGCAATGAGGAATAAAACTCGTGTATCCTTTTTGTTGAGTGCAGGAGCACTTGAACAGAAGCTGAGACAAGGGTCAAGAAGATCTTTCTTGCAGAGGGAATTTCCTGCCCATGCATCAGCAGCATGCTGCTCCCCAGTCCTTAACCACAGCTCAAATTAGGGACTCTTCAGTGAAACACTCTCATTCATCCTGGTTGGAATCACTACAGGTCTGGGCTAGACAACATGCTGCTTTACACTGAGGGTAGAGGGTTTGGAACATAAAGGACCGTGCTACTTTTACTGTCTTTTCTACCTTTTAAAATAAATCCCTTTTTTTCCTATAAGGAGGAGCTCAGTGTTTTCTTTGTTTCTGTTGCCTTCAGTCAGTTCAGCCATGGATTGCAAATGAAAGGCTAACGCTTCTGAGGGTAGACATGGGATCATGTGAAGTGTCTCAGTGAAGAAGCTGGAGGCTCATAACCCACCAACCCTGGCATACAACTATGAAGTGTAACAGTCACCCCTCCTGTACTTGCTTACTCCTGGAGTACTCCTAGCATACTCCTTACTCCACCTGTAATGCTCTTCTCCCATGCCAGTCTCATCTCCCTGTATATGCCTCCCCTCTGGAGCTGGAGCTGAGCTCTCTCTGGCTCAGTGGTTCCCTGGCAGATCCCCCTGTTCCAAAGGACAGCCATGCTGCCCACTCCACTTCCCCCTTCCCCCTTCCCCCATAGGCATGAGTCCAGCCAAGTCCAGGCTGGTGCTGTTACTAATGTGATACAGGGTGTGATTGGCAGTGTCTTAGTGCTGCCCTTAAGCACAGGGCTGTTTCTCCTCCCTGTGCTGAGCTGCACTAGATTTCAAGGCAGCGCTGCTGGGCACCAGACAGGGAAGTGGTGGCTCTTCCAGCCTGACGTCCTGGCTCTCCCCAACACTGCCTTGCAATGTTAACACACCTTTTCTCTTCCTCATGGGTTTTGGCAGCTGCTTTGAGGCTGTTCAGGACAGAACCAGTCCAGGCAGTCAAAGGCTGCTGTTTGCAAAGTCTTCCTGGCTGAGGCCAGAGGCATTTTGCTGGGCAGCCTTTGCCTCTCGGCCAGTGTTCTCCTTGGCTTCCTTCACCTCTGGGCAGCTGGGAAGCCTGCCTTTTGGTTACCACGCAGAGCCACTTCATGGCCAAAACATTTCTAAGAACTCATGCACATTGCTGAGATATATATAAGAGAAATGCGTGTCAGTAATGAAGTCACTTGGTAACTCTTTCCTAGGTTCTGTGCCAAAGAACATGGAGCGAGCCTGGGGCTAAGATCCAGCTGCACAACACTGTTGGCTCCTGTTGCATGGCAGGGATAATGCTGAACCAATGAGGGTGATGAAGAGCTTCCCCAGCAGCTGCCTCCAGTACCTCTTGGGTGCTGCTGCAGGCACAGTACACAAGTGACATTGTGGTGAATGACATGAGGGGAGGGGCAGGATAATTCTCTGGGGGGTCTGCATGGCATATATCCTGACAAACTCCAAAACCAGACCAAATCAGTCCCAGATTTGCCCCTGTGCAATGGGTGGGAAGTAGAATCACAATGGGGCAGCCAGGAGCCTGGCACAGACACGGGCAGCGCACCTGTGCTGGCAAGTCATCTGTTACTTCTGCTTTTTCTGTGGAAAGTCACAAGGAAATCAAGGGAAGAGAGGGTGAGAAGCTACTGGTCGGAGGAGGTTATGCAACACTGGAGGCATTGGCATGTTTTCTGCAAGGCACTGGTTTGCAGAGTCATTAGCAAACACTCAATGCCCTGCCTACACGAAAGGTCTAGCCAAACTTCTGGAGAGCAGTGTGGCCAGTGGGAGGCAAATGTGTGCCAGCAACTGGGAAAAACTGAGGGAAGAGCTGGCAATATAATAGGCTGCTGAAGAATGAAATGCAAATTTCTCTAGTATGGTCTTTTGCCTGAATGCTTCCAACTCATGGCCAAAGTCAGTACTGGAGCTAGAATTTCTTTCATTTCCCTGAAGATGACCTGTCCTATGAAGAGAGAGAGTTGGGGTTGTTCAGACTGGAGAAGAGAAGGGTCTGGGGAGACCTTATACCATCTTCCAGTACCTAAAGGGGGTACAAGAGAGTTGGAGAGTGACTTTTAACGAGGGCAGGTTTAGATTAGATCTATCAGGAAGAAGTTATTTACTGTTAAGGGTGGTTGAAGCACTGAAACTGGTTGCTCAGAGAGGCTGTGAATGCCCCACCCCTGAAAGTGTTCAAGGCTAGGATGGATGGGCAACCTGGTCTAGTGGAAGGTGTCCAACCCATGGCAGGGAGTTGGGACAAGATAATACTTAAGGTCCCTTCCAAACCAAGCTTTTCTCTGATATGTTTAACCATTGAAGAGGCGCAGCTACATGAGCAGCCCTACCTGATTTCCTACAGCAGCAGCTTGCCTTGTGGCACTCAGAAAAGTCTTAGAAAAACACACAGAACAAATTGTGTGAGACCGAGTGGGAAGGCCTTTCATGTTATATCATGTTCTAGTTCAGCTGGCATATGATGAACTGGATGGGATGTACTCCCAAAAAAGGCAAACACCAGGCAGCAACAAGAAGAGAGACAGGCAGACTGTGGATCCCCTGAGCACTGCATTTCGTGCCCCAGGGGACTTGAGCTGAGCTCTGAGGGGAAGGCTAGAAATAGCAACACGGGCATGGGGAGCTGGGCAGAGCCAGCACACAGGAAAGTGGGAAGAGCAGCAAGAAGGATTTGCAATCCATAGGATTGAGAACTGTAAGTGCTTCTCTGGGCCTGAAGGCTTGGGAGGAATTTTATTTCATAGTCTGGGCCTTTCAAGTCATTCTCCCACACTCTATCCCTACAACTAGTGCTTCATAGCATCCTGAAGAGAGAGCTTCCCTAACCTGCCTCCTTGTTTTTGCAAAAGGATTTAGTATCCCATTCTTATTTCTCCCTCTGTGCTTTACATGTTAATGATCTTGGCTGCAAACATTTTAGCTAATCATCTCTGGACTAAGATCTGCCCCAGATCAGTCATGTTCTACCCCAACTAAAGCTTTGTCTTGCTTTTGACCCTTGAGGTATCTGGCCAGCAATTCTTCATCAGGGTGGCTGAAATAGAAGTTTTCACTCTCCTTCCATTCTCAGCACTGCTTGTCTTCCTTTTTCACAGCTCTGCTTTTTTTGTCTCCTCTCCTTAGTCTGGCCATCGTCTCTGATGTACATTTGAGTTTTAGGAATGTGAACCTGTAACCCAAGGACTAGTATGGCTCTTAAACCCTTTTCAAGAAAATGGCAGCCTTCATGTTGTTTGCTTTTTCCTGGGCAATGTTACAGTGTATGTTGACATGTTTCCTTCCCCAAATGTGTCTCAAAGACCTATCTGGCCCTCAGCCCAGACAAGGCTCTCCATGCTACTCTATGCCTCACTCCAGCCTGTTTTAAGTGGCCCTGGAGTGTTGTGACAGCATCTCTAAGATACAGCCTTTCTTATCTTCTAGTTAACTTGGTGCTTGCATGGTGTGGCATTGCTTTCCAGTAACATTTAGGACAGGCTACTTGACCAGGGCTTTGCTTATCAGCTTGCTCCTCCTGGTGTCTCACAAGAGCATAGAAACGACTGTGTGACATGTAGGGGTTAGACCAGCACCAGGTTCTGGTCGTGAAGGTGGCCAGTGGGGGATGCTTAGAGCAGATGGAAGAGCAGTGCAGGCATAAAGCCATGCTTCCTCTGCCTCATGTTTCCAGCAATGTTCACTTTGATCTTATTCTGAGCAAAGTACCCTTCTTTCTAGCAGTCCTTACTGGGTTGCACTTCCATAAGAGCACTTGATTGCTTTTGATCCATTCTGGATTATTTTGTATCCTAGAAATCCTAGTTAATTAATTCCTCTTACAGAATCACAGAATGGGTAAGGTTGGAAAGGACCACATCTGGTCCAACCTCCCTGCTCAAGCAGGGTCATCCTAGAACACAGGGCACAGGATTGTGTCCAGGTGGTTCTTGAATATCTCCAGTGAGGGATACTCCACGATGCATAGTGGAAAAGTATTTAAATTTGCTTAGGTTTTAACCTATCATTACTTAACCAATATGCCTTTGGTCTTCTTTGTCCTGTGCATTTGATTTTCCCTTTCCCCTTTTCTGCTTCTTCTTAGTTCCATTGTACCTTTCTGTGAAAGGGAAGGGAGAAAACCTGGAGCTGACCCACAGACAACTTTCCAGAGCGAGGATAAGTGGTCTGAACTCTTTCTTTGTGCAGATAGAGTTTCTCCTTGTAAAGTACATCTACCAACAATTATTTTATCTGTCATTTTATCACCCAGCCATTTATTCTGAGATCTTTCCTGAACTTGCAGAGAGTGCTCATTTTCACTACACTGTACTCTTCACTCTCAGCAGCAAACTTGGCCCCATCACTGCCCACATCCAGTATTTATGAATACACCAAAAAGCACAAGCCCTAGCACAGATCCTGGTGGTACACATTGGTGTGTTCATTTTAGACACTGACGATTTTCCATTCATTATCTTCTGCCTTGCTATTAAGCATAGAAATAAGCATGTTGTGGAGGAGAGCAAATAAGGACCTCTGGTGTGGGATCTTGCTGAAAGTGTTTCAAGCATCCAAATAAATCCATCTGTCCAGCCCCATTCATTAAGCTGGATTCCTCACTCTTAAGGAGTAAGACATTACTTCCTTTGGCTAGAAAAGGGCTGGTTTTTCCCCTTTATTCCCATTTCTCTGTGTGCTCACAGATGCTATTCCTTATTTCCTGTGTGGAACTCATATTCACTCAGGTCCCCAGATTTACCCATTGATATAAATAAAAACCCAACCCTGGCATCTCCTCTGTTTTCAAGACAAATTAAGCAACAGGTGCATGTCCCATAGCAATTGGTGCTGGGGTTTCTCCAGAGGTCTTGGATAAATGCCAATTATATAATTTACTGTTTGTGTTACAAATTTGTTTTTAGATATACCCTCATGAATCCTTTCACTTGAAGCAGGTTGCCTCATTGTTATGGTTTGACTCCGGCTAAATGCTGAGAGCCCTCACACACATCCGAATATCTCAGATAGGTAAAAAAAAACCCTTGACTTTTGTGATAAGGATTACAAGCAACTGTTTATTAACTATTTCACAAGCAAAACAGGCTCTAACTTAGAATATTAAGTATTTCACTACTACTACTACTAAAATCAGAGCTTAAGAGTTTAAGAGTGAGAAGTTTGATGGGTGTTACAGACACCTTTCTCCCCCCACCCCTCCCTCTTTCAAAGATCTTTCTCCTTCCCCCAGCAGCTTGGGAAGACAAGAGTGGGGGGGGTTGCAGTCAGACGTTGTCTCTGCTGCTGTTCAGGAGAGAGAGAGTCCCACCCCACCTTTTCTCATGGGGTCTTCTCCACAAAAACAGTCTGTTACAAACTGCTTCTTAGATTTTATTACTGACAACAGCTTTTCAGGTATTGTTGTCACGTAAGTCACTTTACCATAGGTGCAGTTATTCAGGTGCTGCTTGGCTGCTTCAGCATGGGTTTCCCTGGGCCACTGGTCCTCTCCAGCGTGGGTCTCTTCTTCCCACAGCCCACATGACGCCATCAGGTGCCTGCTCCAAACATGGACATCAAACATCCCACAGGATCACAGCCTCTCTCCTCCAGCACTTATCTGCTCCAGCGTGGAGTCTCCCATGGGTTTGCAGGCGAATCTTCGCTTCCTATGGTTACGCACAGGTTGCTGGGGCCTTATTTCAGTGTTTAAGGCATCTTCTCTTTCTCCTTCTCTCTGACCTTGGTGTTAATCAAACTTCTCACTCTCCTCTCCCTTAAGCAGCCATTATGTTCTGCCTTGCCTTTTTTCTTCTTCTCCTTCTTAAATATGTTATCACAGAGGCAGTACCAGCTGATCTTGGCTAGCTTGGAGCTAAGAAATTTCCAGCAGCTTCTTAAAGAAGCCTCTCTCATAAACCCCCCAGCTAATAAAAAACTCTGGCTACTTAAAACCACAACACTCATGCATCCCTGCAAAAGCAGGTTGTGTGATGGGAGTTTCCCTTTGTACCTTGCTGGCGTGGATCATTCATTGTGCTTTTCTGCTGGGCCTCTACATTCTCTGAGTGGTCTTTCACACCTCTGTTATATTATTTATGGCAAGCTTCCAGGGTGAAAATGTTTTTTTGCTTTGGAGTGGTTTGGTTTTTAGTTTTTCAGCCTATCACTCTAGTGGACTCTTGCTATGGTTTTCCATTTAGTTTGTTGTGGTTATTACTCTTCTTCAGAGAATTTCTGGAGTTGTTAAGATATTCTCAGAAGGGTGGATTGTCTCTTCTGGTATGTCTCATTTAACTTTTTGGACATTAATTTTGTTTCTCAGAATTTGGAGTTTCCTGGAAACCCATTAGAAAATCACATCACTTTTCTACCTCCTGCAGCCAGCTTTAGAGGGGATATTACACACCACTTCAGATTTCTCAGTTTTACCTTGAGCTCCTTTAGAGCCTCTTTGGAGGAGGCTGAAACACTAAGGACTTTTCACAAGGGCATGAAGTGATAAGAAGAGGGGAAATGGCCTTTAGAAGAAAGAGAATACCTCTAGATTAAATATTAGGAAGAAATTCTTTACTGTGAAGGTGGTGAGGCACTGTCACAGGTTGCCCAGGGAAGTTGTAGATGCTGCATCCCTGGAAATGTTCAAGGCCAGACTGGATGGAGCTTTAAGCAACCTGGTCTAGCGGAAGGTTGGAACTAGATCATCTCTAAGGTCCCTTCCAACCCAATCCATTCTATGATTCTATGAAGAAGAATTAACACCAAAAGCAGCACCATGGACCCGAGTCCTGCTGCAAGGTTACGGCCTTTAGCCCCTCCTGTGGTACTCTCACATTTGCATCAGGCTTTGAGCTGTAACTGATCCTGCTCTCATTGTGTCTTGGGAATGTTGCATGTTTGCAGCAGGGTCCCCAGAGGAGGCACAGCATTTCTGGGGCTCACAGCCTCTCTGGACAGGGCAGGCCAGGCTGGAAGGTTTTCAGCTTGTGTTTTGATCTGTGCATTGAGCTTGCTTACTATGTCTGCTGTCAGCTCTTTGCATCACAGATCTTGGCAGTGGACAGGCGGGGGAACCCCCGGTGCACCACGGATTTTGTTCCCCAAGCTGTGTTTGGCTTCCAGTCAAAAACATTTGGCAAATTAGGATGTTGGAAAATTAGTAAGAAAACCCACTTCACCGTGTCAGGAGACCTGGGAGAGAGTTTCAAAGAGTATCTCCTGCTGCTTTTGTGCTTTGGAGGTGTCTGCCAGCAACTGAGCCCTGCTGTGCCTGGTCTGGCAGACATCAGCTCAGCTGCTCAGTCTCTGCCAGGGGCAATGTTTCATCAAATATTGGCTAGAATGACACCAACGACACAGCAAAGGCCTGCTGAGCTGAGACTGTGCCAGCCTCACCACACCACATGCACTGTGCTGGGAGGAGAGTGGGGGGACAGTGACAGGTTCTTCAGAACCTCTGCACAGCCCAGGGACAGTGTGGTGGCTCCCCTAGAGGAACTGAGGTCATGGCACCTGGAAGATCCCAGTTAGGAATATGCTGTTATTACCCATTATTATTAGTCTGTTAAGGCTGTAGGAGACAACTTGTGTATTCACATGCCTACAAGTTTGCTGTTGTCCTGGACGAAGATTGAAAGGGAATGAACTGCAATCCCAGTGAGTCAGGTAATGGAAAGTTTTTGCCAGTGCAAACTGTAGAAGCTTCTGTAGAAGCCAGCCTGAATCCAGCATGTTCACCCCTGATCCACAGCTAAACACGACTGACACAACCTGTTCCCTGCAGAGCTGGTTTAGTGTGCCCACTGTGCTCACAATGCCGAAGCCGGGGCGCGGGTGTGCGTTAGCATTGGTGCTGTTCTGGCTCCAAGCCAGCTCTCCACCACACTGCTCACATGGACTCTGCACAGACCTGCGCTGGTGTCGTGTTGCACAAGTTGGAATTACACAGGTACTTTGCTTCAGTTGGTGTTAAAAAGCAGCTGAGCTTTTCCTAGCCTGGAAAGCAAACTATAAATGTGTTTAGTATGTCTTCCCTATGGATGGAAGTGCCTCTGTGTCTTCACATCCACAGCATGGTTAATTTACAAACTCTTGCTAAATAAGGGAGAGCTGGAGTTTCGGAGAGGACTTTGTATTTGAGATAGTGCTGAAAAACATAACCCTGTGCCACAGCCAATGACATTGAGCAACATTTGCCTTTAGCTTTCAATTGCAGTTCTGTTCTGGTTTCATCCAAATTGAGGTGCTTCTGTTCTGGTAGCTAAATACAGGCCTTCCACCTCTAGTTCTACTTTTCTAGAACTAAATTTTTCATTCCTCTGTAACCTGTCCTAGAGACAGAAGAAAGGAAGGTTGTCTGGAATCATCTGATTTCTATAAGGAAGCATCATAGTACATGGGGAGTGGCATGTCTGTGCTAAGAGCTCCAAGAAGGGTTGCCATTTTTCCTCAAAACCAGTGCAATCACCCTGTTTACTGCACACATGCTCTAGTTCTGTGTAGCTCCTATGACCTGCTGCAAACACAGGCCATTCCTCCAGTTCTGAGGTGAAGGAAACTTGGCCGCTCTTCAGCCAGATGGCTAACGACTGGGGCAGGGGACAGCCGTGCTAACACTGCATCAAAGGCTTAATGAATTCCAAAATCATGTGCTCCACGTGACAGTATTAATGCTTCCCTTCAGCGGCTCATTTGGGATTTGGTTAAAAACACATTTGTCTGACAAGTTCCCAGAGCTCGTTACTGCTCTTTTGATCCTGTTATCCCCTCGTGGTTCTGCTGCAGCAGAGCAAGAGGCGCGGGCTGGGTCTCTGCAGGGCTGGGTGCTCTGTGGGCCCCACGGCTGTCCCCGGGAATTAGCCTTGGGATGAGCAGCAGAGCAAGGACAGCAACATTGCTGAGGCTGCCAGCCGATGGCTCAGAGAGGACAAGGGACTCTGGGCTCTGCAGTAGAGGTTCCTCATTGTTTCATTGGGGTTTGCTCACTCCAGTTTTTCTCAGACAGAACTTTATTGTCTGTAGAGGACACAGTTTGAGAAAAAGGTTGGTTTGCAGTTTAATAATAAATGGCCCAAGTTTTCCTGCAGTGTGTGCAGATGACTTTCAGGCTTTGTACTTAACATCTGGTGCTTTCTGCCCATGCTGGCCAAACTCATTGTGATGTGTTTTATAGAGCTTTTCTACTTCCTTTTCCCATATATATACACACATACACATACATATTTAAAATAGCCATGTAGTTCTGTGTTCTTTCAAACTTTTGGTGATTAATATCTTTGTTCAGGGTTATCTTCCCACTGTGTGTTCATTTCGTGCTGGTTTGGTATACTTTGTGTATGAGAAATTTGCATTTGAATGAGTCCCTCCCTGCCTCTTCCAGGCCAAAACAGCCCAGTCTTCTTTTCCCTCCTTTGTGTAAACTGTATCCCTTTCTGCAGGGCCTGCTGCCAAAGGAGGTGCTTGATCTAGTGGGACTTGAGTACGAGAGGAGAACGTCCTGTTGCAGAGGATTTTTCTTTGGGAGATGGGGTCTGTCTTTAGGTTTAAATTTGTAGTATGAACTTTGACTTGGCAGAGTCCTATCTATGTCATCCTCACAGGAGGTGAAATTCTGGAGCTTCTTCAAATGAACAATGTCATCCCAGAACAAATGCAAAGGATCTTCATTGCTCTTGAGTTCTGGATACATATAATGTCCATCAGAAGCAAGAGTGGATGTAGCACTGAGAAGCTCTGCAGCAGGAAGAGTGAGATAAATTGGGGCATTAAGTCGCAGCTCTGTGATTGCCTGACTTAATGACACTTAATTAGTTATTGCTAAGTGTTTTGCTGACTCTTTCCCCCTCTAAGAAAATGGGATCTGATGTGTCAAGCAAATAAAATGCTGGAAGACTGATTGTGGGATGAGGAAATTACCATCATCTGATGGAACTAAAACTGTACTCTCTGCATTCCTGCTGTAATTATACCTATTAAAGACGAGTCTCTGTGTAATAAGAAGGTCTAATTAAATTGCCACCAGGAGACAACTTGTCAGTTCATGGTGTATCAAGCCCCTAAGAGACCATGGGATCACCTGGCCAGAAGTCTCTGATGGCCCAGGGGAAGGCTTTCATGCAGTCCTCTTATGCAAGGCCTTCTCTCACAAGGACTAGTGGTGTGTGTTGGCTTTGCTGGTCACAGTTGGTTTATCCCATCTTATTTTCTGTCTCAGAGTGACCACTTGAGACTTTGGTGGTGCAGAAGCCTGTGCCAAGTGCCCCGGGCCACCTCCTCACCCAGGGACAGTCTCCTGCCTTGGTGGCTCTGGCCTGTCCTGGCATCACTTGAGCAGCAGTGGGAACTGATTGCCTGCACTGGGCAGGGCATCTGCCTTACCTCTGCCTGCATAGACTTGTGGTCTTGCTGTTTTGGGCTTTTCCATCTTCCTGGCAGGTCAGGGCAGATGGACACTGGTGTCATGGAGACCTATGGGTTTTCTTATGCTGACCAATTCCCTCCGTCTTGCATTCCTGCCTGGGGCATCAGCATTGGTTACACTTGCATTGGTATGTTGCAGCATGTTCTGAGCCCAACCCACACCTCTACATAGAATCACAGAAGAGTTTAAATTGAAAAGACCTATTCAGAGTCATCTAGTTCACAACCCCTCTGCCACGGGAAGGGCCGCCTTCCACTCGACCAAGTTGCTCAATGCCCTATCCAGCCTGGTGTTGAACAACTTCCAGGGATGTAGCACCTACAGCTTCTCTGGGCAACCTATTCCAGTGTCTCACCACACTCATTATTAAAAACTCTTTCCTTGTATCTAATCTAAATCGACCCTTCTTCAGCTTAAAACTGTTGTCCCCTGTCCTATTGCAACAGGCCCTCCTAAAAGGTTTGTCCCTCTTCAGTGCAGTCCCTCTAGCAGTGACAAATGACCACAGGGGAGCCTGGTGCCTTCTGTTAGCTTCTTAGTCAAGGAATGCCTGATCTGGAGCACGTCGGCAGCAAAACTGATGCTAAAAAAAGCCATGAGAGGTTATGAAGAGTTTCAGGTGAGAAAGTACTGGGAGAATACTGTGCAGAAAGTTTCATGAGGTCAGGTCCCCAGATGCTAGATGAACATCTTGGGAGCACTCTTGCTGCATTTTGCATCATCTTCCTCAGGCATCACATGTGCCAGGAGTCAACGTGACTGAAGAAGGGATTCAGTCACAACTGGGTCAGAGACCTGCAAGGGCCAGCTTGTTGGCCGGCTCATTGGTTTGGTGAAATATTGGGGCAGTAGTTGTTAGGGAACCCTCTCTTTCTTCAGGAGACAAAAATCATAGCTGGTCTCTAACAATAGAGTGGGGTATAGGCAGGTGTCCCCAGACTGAGCTGCTTGGCTCTGAGACACTCCAAAGCCCCTGTGCTCTAGGAGTGCTTCCTGCAGCTCAGGGTCAGCACCACTAAATAACACCCTTTCTGTTTTGTACTGCTGCCTGCCAAAAGGCACGGATTAGGGTAGCAAAGAAACCTGGTGTACGTGATATCAAGGTCCTGCCAAGAAACCTGGGAAACAAAATGATTTTGCCAGTGCACCTTGTTTGGGCAACGCTCCCCTTGTGTGCCAGAACTAAATGCAGAGCTTAAGCCCAGGAAAATCAGGAAAAGAACATGCACAGAGAGGCAGAACAAGCTTGGGGAAAACAGCAGTTAACTAATAGATGCTGTGGTGAATTGAGACATTCTCTCCTCCTCTTCCCAGTGTCCTCCTGGGAGTCATCAGTGCCATCACTGCCACATGGCTGTGAGTAGGATTGACATAGGCATAGCTGGCTTGCACATCCCCACTGCCTTGCACCCATGTCCTGCTCCAGCTGTCATCCAAATTCTGGGCAGTGGGTTGGCCCTTCTGCCCCCTTTTTGGAAGGAGCTCTTCAGAGGCTGTGCAAGAGCCTTCCCAGGACCTGGCAGCAGTACATTTCTATAGGCTTTCACCATATTCTTTACGTCTCAGCTCAGACTGTGCTGCCGATCACGTCCACCCCAACACCCCGCTGGCAGAGCTATCTGTGGGTTTTATCGCCCAACAATGCGTGCAATGTTATTGTGCTAAAAAGAAAACAAAGCCTAATCCATTTTAAATTAAAACAGTGCCCCAGTGTCATGCAACTGATGCAGATATGGTCTGGCAGTGCAGTCCTGCCGACTCCACAGGGGCCTCACCCCAGAGGTGCCGGGCTGTCCACTCTGCTCCCAGCAGACGTCAGCCACAGCCTCCAGGCTGGGGGGGGCTGCTTTTCCCAGGCCCAGCTGCACCAAAGCCTCTGGGCTCTCCTGTCTCCTAAAATGCTGCATCACTTTGGGTGACAGGTGGAGCGTTGCGAAGTGCCAGAAGTTAGCAGCAGACAGAAACCAGGGAAGACAGAAACATCTGGGACCTTCCAATGGAAGAAAAAACTTGATAGGACAAGAGGAAACTGCATCAAGTTGCACCAAGGAAGTTCTAGATTGGATATTAGGAAAATCATCAACAAGATGGTCAAACACTGGAACAGACTGCCCAGGGTAGGGAGGAACCGTGTAGATATTGGCATTTAGTGTCATGGTTTAGTAGTGGATCTGTCAGTGTTAGGAAAATGGCTGGGCTCTATAATCTTAGAGGTCTTTTCCAACCTATGATTCTATGGTTGTATAAGACTACAACAGAGCCTTTACCAGGTCTGGCTTGGCGTTTATAAAGTCTCAAATGAACTGAAGAAGAGATGAGCATGGGTATGGTTTTTGAAAAGAAGGGCACTGGTCCTTTAGCCCAAGAGACCATTTTTTGGCTATACTGCTTGTCTTCTAAGAAAGTAGTTTCTGTGATGGCCCCTCACAACTGTATTTGTCACCCAGTAACATTAGAGTCTGCTCAGGAGCCAAGGCTGGCACTGGGGGTGCTGCCTAGCCAGAGCTCTTTCCCAGCCCTTTTCCAGGGTGGTTTTGTTTCCAGCTGAAGTGTTCATGGACACTGACCACAAATGTGCAGAGAAGACCTGTGGTGGCCACAGGTGGCCACAGCAGGTTGCATGGTAGAAAGCAATGCTTTGTGCTTGTGGTAAGCAGGCTCACCTCCACCTTCACTGCATCCCTGGGTCTGGAAAGATGAATAAAGTTTCATCCCATTGTGACGAGGGACATGCTGTGCCCCACTGTGCTGGGCAGAGCTGTTTGGCTTGTTTGATATATAGGTCTTTTATGTTTGCACTATTGTACAGCAGTCACGGGTGTGAGCTTCACTCAGTAGCCATCACGTGGCAGCGAGTCTTGCCAGTGGGAGCTGTGGCTGCCTGTCCCTTCTGAGATCCCTGCCTGTCTCTCCTCTGCTGCTTTGCCACTGCATGCAGGAAGGCCTGGTCCCTGGGTATGGGCTGTCAGAGATCAAGTCAAGCCCATGCTGACGAGACTTAACATCTGTTGGGTTTTTTTAAGCCTGATTCAGGCAATCAATCAAATGGCTGTGAGTAAAACCTCTTTTGTTTGTGTGCTGCATCTCCCTGCATCACTGTCCTTCTGAAAGATGCAGCTCCTGTCCTGTGGCTGTGTGTGTGCTGCTGGCACTAAGGCATGGAGAGGATGGATGCTGGCAGACTGGAGCTGATGACTCCAGGGGACAAGCTGTGCTGTGCTGGGATGTGCTGCCTGAGGGGAGACTGTTCAGCATTATGTTAGAGCCTCATGATTTCTGTGTGACTTTCTGGCTCTCCTTTCCTGTGTCACAACCCTGCAAGTATTCATGAATCTGACTTCCTTTTCTTCACGAGCTGTTTGACAGCTCATCTCTGAAGAGGATGATGTTTAAGAACAGAGATGAAAGAATGGATCTCCCCTGATCCTGTGGTATCCTGGCCTGCTACATGTTACAGAGATATCCTTTAACATGTTAAAGAGATATCTGTGGGCTTCCATACAAGTGGCACCAGAGAAGTTCAGGGCATTTTTGCTCCACAGCTCAGCTTCTGAGGATGTTTGACAGCGGAGCAGTTCCCTGCCCTTGGGAAACATCCTGCTGGATTGACTATCAGGACCTCTGCAGAAATTGGCTCTAGCTGGGGGTAATCTCTGGTTTGGATATTAATACAGGGGCTCTCTAGCAAAATCCTATCTGTGCTCAAAGGCTGATAAAGCGAGAATTTACTGTGAGGCCTGGGAGTTATCTGGATTCCTTTGAAAAAATGGCATAACCATGCGGGCAGGGATCAAGGCAGGCTTAGGAAAAGAAGTTTTTTCCTTGGAAATCCAGATGTTAGAAAATAGTATGGAGTGTTGAAGCAGAATGGTATGAATTACTACCAGAGTACTGTGCCAGAAGGAGCTAATGCTTTTCCAGAGAAGGATGAATCAGAATGAATTACAGAATGGTTTGGGCTGGAAGGGACCTTAATCTTTTTCCAATCCCCCTGCCAAGTGCAGGGACACCTTCCACTAGACCAGGTGGCTCAAAGCCCCATCAAATGTGGATCTTGGGCCATAAGTGGAAAAAGGGAAGAGACTCCTCTGCCTTAAACAGTGTTGGTGAGGGTGCAGCTGATGTAGAGGACCCTGTTCTGGTGGCCACATCTTTGAAATAACTGATGGAAAATTGGAGAAGCCACAGGAAAAAATTACAGACTAATCAAAGGCTGGAAAAATGTTCTCCAGACATAAATTAAAAGGGCTTCATTTTATTAATTTGTCAGGGTGGGTATTGAGAAGTTTCTTTAGAAGGATATGAGGAAATACACAAGGACTGTCCAGAATCCTGGACTAGCAGCACAGGGGAACGAGAAGCAGCAGCAGAGTGTTAGGGTCAGACTACTGAAAAACAAATTCAAAGTATGTAATTTTGACATCCATTGTAGGAGAATTCTAAGGGAAACCCTAAGTCCAAGGTTTTTGTGCTCCATTGTTTGAAGGTTTCTGATCAAACCATGTGTTCCCCAGAGGCAAACACCGAATCAAGTACAAGCCTCCAGGCTCAGTGGCAGGGTGTTTGGGTAAGGTGCTGCCAGGTAGAATGGTCTAGTGAGTCTTTTTGCAGCTCTGAGTCTCTAACCTGCCACAGAGCTACCCTATCTTCCATCCCAGGTACCTTCTATTTTGTTTTAACTGCTTTAGGTCAGTAAGGCACCATCACAAGAACTCAGGGTGGTGATTTTTAACTTGCCGTTCCACAAATTCACATTTCTTTAGACATTTGGCTTGTAGTCTTATGACCCAAACACAGGCTTTGCTACTCCTTTCTGAAGAAGCTCTTAAGGAAGGAAAAGTCATTATGTGGTACAAAACACAGTCACTCCTGATGTCAAAGATCTGAGTAGGTCTAACCAGTACCAACTATCTTCTAAGCAGTGAAAACATGTTTGGTTTCTAGGCATATGGAGTTTGCCATGCTGCGGAAATTTCACCAGAATGCATTTCACAACTGTCTGTGAATTACTGGCAAGATCCTCAACTCTGTTCATTTCTTATTCATCGAGACATTGTTTCTCCTTCCCCAATGCCAGCTCACAACAGGGGAGCAGCTTGGTCGTTTCCTGTGACTGTAACACAACTCAGAGTTTGCTCTGAAGCCCCTTGCACCAGTCACTGCTTGCTCAATTCAAACATGCAGGGAACTAGCCTGAGTTAACTAGCCTGAGTTAACATTGTTTCTTAGATGTGGGGAAATGATTGCAATTAGACTGGTTACAGAAAATAACCTTATACCAAGTGATAAAAGTCTAATTGCTCTAAGTGGAATGTCAAAAATGTTTACAATCATGATCCTTAACTTCAAGGACAGAAGCGAGAGAAATAAATTACAGGAACTAGTTAATGAAGTCACCTGGACTGAGAAACACGAGGACTTGGCATGGAACAAAGAGTACCATGGAATTTTTAGTTCACTCAGTACAAAAACCATCTGAAACTTGCGTCCTGAATAATGTGTAAATATTTTAGGAGGTAATTCCAGCCCTCAGTAGTTGTAAATCTATGGTGAATGATACTGAGAATGAACAAAGAATCTTCTAACAACAGTAAAAGTGGTTGATCAACAAGGAATGCTGTGACTTGGAGGTCAAGATGCACATGGAAAACATGAGAATTGTTCCCTGTTGAGATGCTCCAGAGGAAACTCTAAAACTCAACAAAGGGGTTTTAGTAGTATTTGAAGGAGAGTGGGAAAACAGCAGAGAGGAGATGGCCCTATGTGAAGACTAAAAATGAAGTGTTAGATGTGAATGCACAACTGGACAAGTATCTACCTCCACATTGTGAGACACGGGAACAGAAGCAGAGGGCAAAACAAAAGCCACCCCGTCCAGAAAAGTCTGGAGATTAGGGTATTCAAACAGCTTGGGAATCACAACTCAAGAGCTGGAAGAAGCAATAGTTGGGCTGAAGGTCTGGTGACCAGCCAGAGGTGGTGCCACAAGGTACCTCACTTTCAGTGGAGAAAAGGGATTTTGATATCTCTGGAAGATGGAAAGTTATGGAATGAGCAGGAAGAAGGATAAAATGCAATACATATTTGTCACAATGATTTTGGAGCATGCTAGTCTAGATTCTCTCTGGACATATGAAATGTTCTGGGTTCCTTTACTGGAATTTCAAAAAGTCTTTTAAGTAATTTCAAATGTCAGTATTAATTGAAGATGATAAGGACTGTAAAGATACAATTAAAAAGGGGAAAATAACGGGTCATCTTAAGAAAATAGGCCCTGTTCAATAAAGAATGTACTACTGAAACGCACTGAAGTGGTGGGGTTTAGGACCCACATTCATAAATACTGCCATCAGGGACCTCCACAAGGAGGAAGAACATGCCACTGACATGAAGATGGGAAACATAGCTGATAAAAATCAAGCTATTGCAGCAGGGGTATAAAGACTGCCTACAGCATTATGAGAACTCATATTCCTGAGTGCTGATGAGTTGCTAATGACAATTTGTTTACAGACTACTGTAGGAAAACAAAAAAAAGAAGAGCAGGCAAACCACCTGATGGTGTGTTTACCGGGAGCAGTTTCACATGTGGCAGGAGAAGTGTTTTCCGAATAGGTTGAATGTATAATTTAGCATGTGTACATTCAGATAAGATTAATTAAAACTTGAAGAGGTGCAGCGGGTCAATGAGAACTGGAGTAGAAGGAGCATTGATTTTCTGACAAGGTAAGCTCTTTCAGACTTCTATCTAAACTTTCAAAACACAGTTTGAGAAAGGATAGAGTTGCCGCCTATAAATACGAGGGAACAAATGCTACCAAAAGGACTGCCTTCCTACAGGAACAAATAAATACATTTTAAAGGAAAATTAAAAGAAGATCCATAAACTCCGAAGTGTTTTTTTCCTTAGGTTTTTCTAAGCTCAAGAAAGCACAGAGCAGAAGGAGGACCACTGCTGTCCACATGTAACTCGATCAGGTCATGAGGGAGGCTACGAAGCTGCTTTTTAACACAGAGGGATCAGACTCAGTGCCCAGGCAAGTGCTGTCAGTACTAATTTGCATATAGCTATAGGTAAACTCCTGTTCTGTTTGCTGCAATTAGAAAGATTGATGTATTCACTGCTTAAGAGAGATTGTGGCGCAAGTTCAGTACTCTTGGAAGTGCTTGCCAGCTCCAAATCTCCACATTTTTGTCCTGCTGGGACAACACTATAGCTGGCACTTTCCCTCAGCTGGTGGGGAAGTAGCTTTCCTACCTGAAAGAGGCTGACACAGGTATACAGAGTATACAAGGTAAACCTTGCCTAATTTTCTAATTTACAGAAGTTTTGATATTTTGAAACTCAGATTTAGAAGCAAGTCCCTTAAAATTAAAATAAAATTCGGTTTCCTATTATTCAAGGGTTTTTTTACCAATAGACAACAATGGATGTGCAAATATTATACATTATAAATACATATAGAAACACAAAAATGTGTATTTTAAACCCATCCCCACCAGAGTTGCTAGAATTCATAGCTCCATAGCAACTGCAATAGCACAGAAGTGGCCCTGGCCCAGGACCTCAACTGACTCCTTGGCTACCCACTTCCCACAGTTTGTTTTTGGAGAAGAGCAGACCAGGACCTGGCCAGACTGAGTCTAGAGCCCCATAGCACTGGTGCTGGGTTACTCTAAAATTAGGAACTATTATCTTAGAAAATCAAGGGACAGCAACAAGCTAATTAACACTCTTGCCTCAAAATATTCCTTGCCATCCTACCCTTAGGCACTGAAAGTTAGTTATTTGTTGGAGACAAGGTGTGCACTGTGGTGGTGGAAGGCTTGGGTGGCTGATGGTACCACCACAACAAATGTCTAGATGTGGAAATTATAATAAAAATAACTGGAAGGAGACACTTTCTGCAACTTTTGCAGTTGCAAAACAGTCTAATATCGCCTCAAAGGAAAGATTATTATTTAGGGAATTCTAACCAAATCTCAGTAATGAAATACAAACAGCAGGTGCCAGTAGCTGGGATTCACCACAGTGAATGGCATAGATCAGCCTGGTTTTGTTTGGAAGTCATCCAGGGAACTTAACTCTAAATTGTGAATAGTCACAACAGCAGCACTGATAAACTAGTGCCTGCTGTTGTTACATTAAAAGTAACAGACAATAAGCACTCAATAAGCTCAGGAATTCATTAGTATATCCCGTGGGAAAGGATTACTGGTACAAATTTGAATCAGGCCCAGAGTGCCAAGATTCTTCTAGACATCCAAGCCTTTCCTTAGCATGAGTTAATTTTCCTGGGAATTACATCTTTTCACTGAGAATAAACTCTTTTACAAGCATTTAGAGGTCATCCCTCCCCACTGAACTGGAGCTAAAACAAGACCAGCCAGTGTTTCCAGAAGTACACCCACACTATCTCAGCCTGGTGCATCTTGTGCTGTGCAGGATTGGAGAAGTTTCCTGGTGTGCCAGTGTTATGTGCCTCAGGCTGGATCCATGCTGAGCTGAGCAGAGCTTTGGTGCTGTGCATTTCAAGACACCTCACAGCAAAGCAGAGCACAGTGTGGGGCTGTTTACAGGGGCCCGAATCCATCTGGTCAGATCTCCTCTGATATAACTGTACCAGAGGATCTCAAGGGAGAGCTTTAGGTGAGGATACAGCAGTGGTGTGAACCTTGTACAGGAGAACAAATTCTGTGTGCTTTCCTACTTGGCCTGCAAGGCTCATGGGATGGGGCTGTGGTCTACAATCCCCAGAATTCCCAGAAGGCACGTCCAGATCAAGTACCCTGATGATGGAGTCACCTTTCATTCTAACAGTGTCCCCAGCTGCCAAGTATCATCTCTGCAAAAAAGCTGACAAAGTTATACTTTGTATAGGTGGAAAGAAGACACATGCGATTACAGCTGCTGTGATACGATATGCTCATCCTCGAAGAGCAATGGAGAGGGAGGACAATGAAACCTAAGAAAGTCAGGGCATCAAAGGTGACAGCTTCACGAGTACTCCATTTGTGCAGAGTCAACACACAGAACACAGGGTAACCTCTCTGGAGAAACAAGAATTGATAGAGCCAGGTGCGAGGTGGGAACTGCGTGGGGTTTGTCCAGAAAAATGAATCAACAGAGCCTGTCATTCCTCTGCTGTATACAACTTTCTTCATTATTTCCCTTCAGGATAAGGACTGTTAAAAAATAATAAATAAAAGCAGGAACATGAGCAGGAGAACCACAACTGGAATTGTGGTTTATGGTTTGTTTTCTCTCCACAGTCCTGTTTCCTTGGGCCCTGATAAATGAATGTCTTCTTATCTGATGGTTCAGTTTATCTGGTGTTGGAAGGAACAAGGTAAATCAGGATGAAGACTGAATTGGGGAGTGCATTGATCCTACCTTCAGGTCACCACTGAAGGCAGGGTTCTCCAGAGAGAACATGAGAGAGCGCCCATCTCTTGCACAGCTCATGGCAGAAGCCCACAGTGCCAGGCTGCCAATGGTCAATGTCTTGTGTTCCCAGCTACCAGCTTTTTGTCAGAGGTTCCTTCTGCTCAGCACAAAATCCAGCCCCAGCTGGATCTTCTGTACCACTTGACAGCTCTTGAGCCATCTTGCAGTGATGTCAAGACTGTGGATGTGGATGTAGTCACACAGCTACACTGGGCACATTCATAAAGGAGGGTCCTGGGGTGACCAGTGGGCTGAGAAACACCTGAGCAAAACTGGTTTAGCAGAGGCATGGACCCCATGAGGCATGACACAGAGCTGGGACTCTGGCAGTGCCACGGGGCCAGGCAAAATATCCCATTAACTTGTTTGACACCTCTTTATGTGTGCACAAATTGCATGTTGAGGAAGAAAAAGCATTTTCCTCATTCCCTTCTGCACCACATGAAAAATTTATTATTTTGGTTGATTGTGCCATAAATCCACTATCCTGAAAGAGTAAGTGCTCATTCTCTGCTCTCCAATACAATACAACTTGGGATACTACAGGCACAGAGTTCATTCCACAGGCTGGGCAGCTATGCCTGCTTTGCTCCTTTGTTACGTGGAAACCACTCTTGCCTCTGAACAGGCTTGGGGCCCCTTGAATGCTGTTTCTCTTCCTGACCCTTTTGTGATGGGAGAAACAAAACTGTGGGCAACAACTGAGAAGAGGTTTCACCTAAGATTTATAAAACACCAGGATGAGGTGGTTTTTGTTTTGTTTTGGTTTGCTTTTTGTTTCTTTCTTGATAATCTGATGCTTACTTCACTTTTTTCTTGAGAAGTGGTGAGCTGACATCACTGACTCTCTGGTCTGTTCTGTGAGTTCCATTAGCTGATCAAAGTCCACCCTTGTGCATCCCTTTGCATCTACCAACATGAACCGCAATCTGTTGTTGATGTGCCTGCTCATTTTTGGTGCAGGACCTTGTTCAAAGCCTTTTGGTATCCAGGTGCACTATATACATCCAATGAAGCATCCAATCACATGCTTCCTGCCAGCTCTGAGGAGCAGCAGAAAGATTCTGCCCAAAGCAGAATCATGTCATCCTCTAGTCTTCACAGAAAGAAATGCTTTTCTTAACTGTACATCAGTAAGAAGATGGGACATCCACTGCTGATGAGTGCCTCACCCACCTGTGAGGAGAGGGGACAGCCATGGCTGAAGGATCCAATACTGCAGGGTCCTTAACCCATTGTTGAGGAAAATGGATACTCATTGCTGAGACACCCTTTGCTCAGGGGTCTCAAGACCATCACTGAGGAGACAGGACAGGCACTGTTAAGGTGTTCTTCACCTATTGCAGAGGTGGGGGACATCCCTCACACACCACTGAGAAGAAGGGAGAACCATGGTTGAAGGTTGCCAACCCTGTTGCTAGGAAGAGGGGACACCCACTGCCGAGGAGAGTGGACCCCCATGGCTGAGTGATCCCAACCTCATCACTGAGGAGAGGGGACACCCGTGCTGAGGGGTCCTTCACCCACTGCTGGGGTGCCAACCCCGTCACTGAGGAGAGGAGACATCCATGGCTGAGGGGTCGGAGGAGCCGACTGGGCTCCCCCGCCCCCGCACCAGGGTCCACCGCATGTCCCGACGGGGGACTGGGGTGAGGTAGGGGCACCCCCGGGACAACACCCCAGTTCGAGTCCCGCGTCGGACGGCTTACCTGGCCGGACCATGCGGCTGCAGACTTTGCCTCTAGCCCCTATAAAAGGTAACGGAGGCGTGAGTCAGAGCCGCCGCCTCCTCCCCGCCCGCTCTCACTTACGTGCGGCCGGGCGGGCAGGCACGGAGCCGCCGTCCCGCACCGCGCACTTGCCGGAGATGAGCCGCGCCGCGCTGCGGGTCTCGCTCCTGCTCCCGCTCCTGCTCCTGCCCGCCCCGGGCCGTGCCAGCTCCCACAGCGGTAACGAACAGGAGCACGGCACCGAGGACCCCGCGCACGCCCCCGCGAAAGGTGAGAGGATCCCCCCGTGCTCGGTCCGCCACGAGGCGTGGGGCACCCCGCTGCTGCCTCTGGGGTTCCCGTGTGCGGTGCGCCTCGGAGCTCGGTTTGAGGTCCCTAGTCCCTGGGCACCCTGATGCGCGGAGCACCCCAATACCGAGTTTGGGGTCCCTGATGCATGGGGTGCCCTGATGATTGGGGTTACCCCCTTGCTGATTTGGGGATCCTTGGTGCGTGGGACGACCCAGTGCAAGGGGTGGTGGGTTTGGGATGCCTGATGGTTTGGGGAGAGGGGCGTCCCCAGTGCCGGGGAGCTCTTCCCTTGCTTGGTTTGGGGGAGGGAGCGGGGAACTGCTGCACTCTTGTTAGGGCTTCAGGTGTGCCCCAGTGTGAGATGTCTCTGTGGAGCTGTCCCCCCCAGCATCACCAAGCTGCGGGCGCTGCCCCCCCTCCCAGCACGTCCACGTCTTTGTCCTTGCTCCCGCCAACTCCTGTGCGGCCCGACCAGCCCGACCCCTGCACAGGGGCCGGGGGCCCTCGCTCTGTGCACAGCCCTTTTTCCTCACTAAGTCTCTTTTGCATCAGACTAGGGGGCTCACTGCTTCCTGGGATGGGGGTACTAATACTGTGCACCAAGCAGTGCCTTCTTGCTCTCGGGGATCGCCTGGGGGTCCCAGTCCCGCACTCCGGCGTGGAGAAAGGCGGCCAGTCCCCTTTATCCCGCAGCATGTCTGCTGGGCTGTCCTGCATCCACCTTGTCCCCTTGCAGCCCACCGAGGACGGGATCTGGCGCTGCTAGAGTGGGGCTGCCCCATGGCTGACGGTGGGGAACGAGGGACGTGCCTCAACTCAGGGCTGCGGGGTGGTGTGCGCCCCTCCTCCTCCCTGTGGGCTGTCTTGCTGGCGGTGTGGGGGCTTTCAGGGTCATAGTTTCAGGGAAAAAGCCCTGGGTCCTCGTTCGTGGTGCCTTTTCTGACTGGAGACGGTGGTGCTTCCAGCACTCTGCAGGGATTTTGAGGGAGTGCTGTGGATTTGCTCGCGTGGGGCTGAGCGCTGGGACATCGCTGTCCCTGACTATGCTCCTTGCATTGCCCGCAGGTTTGTTTCCTGGGCTCAGCCTCATAGCTTGTCCTTGGTTTTCCCTCTGGTAAGCAGTTGTCCTGACCTGTGCCAGGACAGCTGCCCTGTGGTAAGGACCAGCAATTTTTTGGTGCCAGGAGCTGCTTGTGTTGTTGCAATGAATCACTTTTCTTACCAGAGCTGCTCTTGCCGAGCTGAGCACAGGACAGAGATGGGGATGCAGATGATCCTTGCCACAGAGATGAAGTAACTCAGGCCACAGGGTGGGCAGTCAGCATACCGGTGTGCTGCGCTGGCAGCAAGCAGCTGAACACTGTGTGAGGCTTGAGATGGGTGGCTGGGAAGACTGAGTTTGGGATGGAGATGAGCACAGGAGATGGCATGAAGGTATGTAGGGAACAGACAACTTGGCCCATGCTGTACTAGTGTTGGAGGCTAAAGGTTTGGATGGAATCCTGTGAGAAGCAAGTGGTGGCTGGAACCCTCCAAGGCTTGTGCCATGTGCCAGGAGCTGCATGTCTTGGCACCTCTGCCTGGTGATGAGTTGGTTCCCTCTTTCTTGAGGCTTGTGCACAAGGTAGGGTTGGTGCACCCCAGCCCTGGGCACTCAGCACAGGCCTGCGGGTCGTTACTGAAGCTTTGCCATGGGGTTGCTCCCTGAGGAATCTGTGGCTTGCCCAGAGACTTAAGTCCCATGTTACGTGTGTCTTTACTGCAGTCTGTTTCTTCTCCCTCCTGCTCAGATGTGCCTTGCTCTGTGCCCTCTTCTTGCTCATTCCATGATTCTTCCTGCTGATTCCTTTTCCTACAGCTGAGCCCATTTTTCTTGCTTAATACTTCTTATTCATCTCTCTTCCCAGCTCCAAGCACTGATCTGTCTTCTGGGATTTCCCCATTTTTGTCCCTTTTGTTGGGATGGCCCTTTCTCTGTAGCACTGTGATTGTTTTCTCTTTCCCCCAGCACTTGCTGAGGCATCTGGGTTCAGAGTGAGCTGGAACATGCCATGGAATAAAGCCTGCCCTATGCCTTCCTCCACCCAAACTCCTGCCCCTCTTGGGGGGAGCTGGCATACTTTTGGGTGCCACAGCCCAAGCAGTCCTCCCCCAGGAGAACAAAGAACAATTCCTGTGGCGACCTGTGCTACCAGTGGCAGATTAAAGGCTGATCCCAAAGGCTTGTATCGGGTCAGAGTTTATAAACACAAAGGGGCTTTAATGCAGGCAGGCTTGGGAGGGATCAATGGCACCATGAGCAGGACATAGGGTGGTGTTCTGAGAGTTTATGGTTGCTGCATGGGTTATGTGTCTGGATGGAGAAACCAGGGCGGAGGTAGGACTGGGATGCACAGCCCTCTCATAAACAGACTTCCTGTGGGGCTTGGCAGAAGGATGTTTGAGTTATGCACCCACTCTGCCCAGACCAGACCGTGCTTGTGACATGCTTGCCACAGACTGCTCTGGAGAGCTGGCTGTGGATAGCGTGAGCACAGTGGAACAGCCTGAGTACCTTGGTCAGGTTATTGCTTTTGAGAGATATGGTGTTTGCATGCATTTTGTATGCTGGGACCTGGCTGTTTTGGCTGGACCTACTTTGGGACCTGCACTCAGGGCATCTCTGTGTGCCCTGGTATCTCCTGCCTTACTGAGAGGAGTAACACCTTGCTTATCCTCTTTTCTGGGCCATAAGCTCCACTGGTCCCTCCACAGCCTGTGTCTGATCTATATACAAGGCACAGCAAGGTGATCCTGACCTGGCATCTGCAAACTGAAGTCATCTCACAGGGCTTGGATGCAGGTATGGCTCAGGGTTGGATCCCAGTGGGGAGAGGAAGCTCTGGCAAGATCCCAGAGCTTCCTATGGCTAAGCACAGGGCACCATGTGCCCAGCTGATAAGTGAGCAGGATGTTAGAGCTAGAAGTGAGCCCGCTGCCCTGCCTTCCACACACAAGCCATCAAAATTCTAGAGTTCAAGGTGAGCAGGCAGCACCAATGGCTGTGTTGCTGTTGCGCAGCATTCACACTTTGAGCAGCACGCGTGTTTCAGTGTTATCAGATGCCCTGCAGCAGACTCAGGTTGTGTGTCCCTTAAAATGTGTAAAACTGAGGATGGGGGGTACAGATGCATAGGGCAAACCCTCTAGCCAAACCCTTATTGTTTGGCTCGGCTGAGGGTTCCCTCCTGGTCTGTGTAAATGATCCTGTGTCCTCTGGGGACACAATCCATCCCGGTGTGCCCCTGGTGAGGTCTCCGATGAGCAGCTTGCTGCATCAGTGCATTTCCCATGTGAGATTTGTAGTAGTCTGTGGTTGTGCTGGCTCCTCACCCTGCCAAAAGCTGCTCCTACCCTTCCTCCCGGGCTGCAGGACATGAGGAGCAGCACGCTGGTAATGGCAGCATCTGCCTGAACTCAGCAGGAAAGTGTTGTTGGATGGTGTTGAATGTCAAGGAGGGAAGGGAGCTGGCACTTGCAGCAGTGCCTGTATCCCAGAATGGGAGGGCTGAGTAGGAGTGAGCAACAGCAGGAGGAAGCATAAAAGGAGGGGAGTGCAGGGGCGAAACTCGTGGGAAACTTGGCCGGACCGTGGGCTGCTGGGGAAAGGGATTGGTGATTAATACTCAGGTGAACCACTGGGGCTCTGCGTGGCTGAGCATGGAAGGGTTCTCACCTGTAAGAGCAGGCATCTCCGGTCACTACCCTTCTGTGTTCTCCTCCTGGGACCCCTGCAAGCAGTCCTCTTCTTGCAAGTTATTTCTCAGTGCGCTCATTACATTACCAAGCCTGTTTCCCCCCTCGTTTTTGGGAGAGCTTTGCAGTCCCTGCCGAGGCTGTGAGTGCTCAGAGATAAGGCAGGACATGCAAAAAACTGCAGCACCCACTGGCGAGGTAAAGCCACGTCTGTTGTGGTGAGTGGCAGCAGTTCAGCAGAAAGGAGACCCGGCAGCCCGCAGTTTTTTGAGGAATACGTGCTCCTGCGGGAAGTGTGAGATCAGACTTCAATTATGCAAATCAACATTTGGGCAGGGCAGTGGGTTAATGTTCATGACAAAGGGCTGCGGCATTGCAAATGCCCCCACGTGGAAGGGATCGGAGTAGTGCGGGGGCTCCTCCGAGCCGTGCCGAGGCCGGGGCAGATGCTGAGAGCCTGACCCGGGCTCGTCCTGGTGCTCACCCATAGCACTCCGTGAGTGTGCCAAGGGGACCCAGCTGTGCACAGCTGGAGAGATGCCTCCCCAAGGCGGTGGCCTGGCTGTGCCGTGACTTCATCCAGATCCGTGGGATGGGGAAACACACTCGGATGGCTTCAGTGGACAGATAAGAGCTCGTGGATCCTTTTAGTTCTAATGCCAAGACACCCCTGGGAAAGTCTGTTGTGTTGGGATGGATTGAACTGACTCCTGGGTGCAGCTGCAGCCTTTGGGGTGTTTAAAGCTGCCGAGCTGAGCTGGTGGGAGGTTGCGAGGATGATCCAGAGCCCTTTGTGGTGGGAACAGATGGGTTCTGGGGCATGTTGGAATCCAGGGTGGGTGGCACAGTGCTGACACAGCAGGGCAGGTGTCAGCATGGTGCTATTGCTCAATCTATGAAACAACATTGGAGCTGCTTTCTGTCAAGGCAGAGTCCTCAGAGGTGAGCAGAAAGTGGGGTATTGGGGCAGGCTGTGCCAGTTGAGGCATGTGCTGTGAGCCAAGGCCCCACGTGCCAGCCCTGGGGTGCTGGGCCTTACCTGTGCCAGGACTGTCCCAATGTGAGTGCCCCCTGTGGGGACTCCCCATGCTGACAGGCACTCTTGTATAGGGAAATCCCGCCTAGGAATCAGCAAGTGTGGGTCTTGTGTGCAAGCCATGTTGACTTCGTGCAGATAGTGCCAAGAGGGGCAGGAGAGCAGGAGCAGGGTGAGAGAAGATATTGGGTGTTTCCAGAGGAGCGTCCATGTTCTCTGGATTTTGGTGCATAATCCGTGTCCAGGGAGCAGGTAACCTTTGTGTGAGGAAGGTGGGCAGGATGAATGAATCTCAGCTTGCACTGTAACTGCATCCCAGGGCAGTACCATGCAAGAAGACATGGAAAGGGCATTGTAGCCTGTCCTAGGGCACACGTGTTCCTGCCTGGTGCAGGCAGCTGTGGCTTGCTCAATCCTCCACTTGCTGCTCCTTCTTCCTATGCCTTTGGGAATACCACTGCCTGGGCAAGTGATTCCTGAGCATCAGAAATGCTGCAGAGGTGAGTCACGAGTGAAGCTGGAGGGAGCCCTGGGATCTGTTCCCATCTCTACATAACATTGTGTCCCTAAACACCCTCCAGACCTTTCCAGCCTGGTTTGGCTGTGGCTGTCCACTCTTCCAGGCAGCAGAAGCACTGAAGACCCCCAGCAGTACCAATGCCTGGATCCTTGCTGAGATAAGGGCAGAATCCTGCTGTGCTTGGGGCCGTGCATGGGACATCTGGGCCTGGGAAAACTCGTCTCTTCCTTTCTCACCCCATAGCTGGAATCTGCTCCTATTAATAGCCAGTGGCTGTCGATAGCTGTTGTCAGGGATAGGGATCACAGCAGGGCCTGCTGAGCCCCTCCTGCATCTGGCCAGGCTGGCAGGCAATTGGCCCCACCAAGGGACATAGATGGTATCAGGGCTCGACTGTACCTGTTAAATGTTCCTCCATGTCCTTGATGATGTATGAATGCCTCACTTTGTCCCAAACCTGTCCCAGTCTGGCTCCTTCTGCTCCTGTCGTCATGGGCTGGGTTGAGCCAACAGCCTACCTACAGTGACAAGAATGCTGGTAAGGACAAGTCAGAGGAGGAGCCCATGAATTACCTGTTGTGCCAGTCAGCAGGCACATAATCCTTTTGGGCCATGTTTCCCTGCTTGTAGCAAATCTGAGCCCTGCCTCCCTTTGCCTGGAACTGGTTGCTTAGAAGGGCTAGTGGTAGCCAAGATGTTTGTTTGGGGCATCTGAGAAGAGGCTCTCATGCACTTCTAAGACCAGCTCCAGTGACATCCCAGGAATCCAGGCTTTGCTGGCCGTTCTGGAGGAGAGTGATTGTGCAAGGGCCAGCCTGTTGAATAGTTGTATCCGCAGGACCTGCCCAGGAGGGCTTTGCCCCTCTAGATCTGCACAGCAGGCACACCAACAGTTGTGCAAAGACCAGGGGACATCCTACCTTGCTGTGGCCACTGTATGCCCCATAGGTGACACAAGACCTGAAGAGGTCCTGGTACAGGGCTTCCCCATCCTCCTTCCTGCTTTTCCTAGGGAAAGGGTTTTTCATGGTAAGATCCTTACACAGCTCTGTGTGGGCATTTTGGTGTTTGTGTGAGTTACAACAGGAATGGAGCCAAGTGTTTGGCCTGGCATATTTTCCTGTGGCAGTCTCTCCCCATGGTAGAGTCACTCACTGATGTAAACATTTGCTTCCTCTGCTGTGAGTCCCAGGGATGCTTTCCCCAGTGGAAGGAGGGTGTCTGCATGGTGCAGTGCATCTTGCAGCCTAGACTCCTCGTGATGTGGGAGCTGCACTTGTAAAGTGCCTTGTCTTGGGGCAATGGGAGGTTTTGGCTGCTTCAGAGTAGCTGCCAGAGCGTTGGTGCAGCTGCTTAGTGACAGAAGCCAATATCTCTGATTTTTATTTTATAAGGATGATGACAAAATGTTGATCCCTGGGGTTTTCCCTTTGATTAACAATTGCGGGGGACCTGGCCCTGCTCTGAGGAGGCAATACCTTCTGGGAGCATCCCTTTTGCCAGGGTAGGGAAAGGAGTGGGGAATCAAAGGCAGGGAGGGAGACTGAAGGCAGTGGGAGCCCTGTGACCTGCTGCCAGGGCTAAGAGTGCTGCCTAGTAGAGGTGTATTTGCTGACAACCTTTCCCTTCCATTCATGTGGTTTTTTTCTTTTCTTTTTTTTTCAAGGCCACAGTCACTGGAGCTATGAAGGTAAATACCCTGCAGTTACTCCTGCTTTTTTCCTACCACTTGGCAGACTCTGGCCCTGAGCCAGCTGTGGTTAATGATTACAGGGCTTCTCTGCACACTCTAGGACTCACCCTTCCCTCCTGCCTGACCCTGACAGTTCCTGAACCCATGCATGGATGGGCTGAAGACTCAGGGTTGCTCTGATTTCAACAGGAAGCAGCAACTTCAATGAGGGTTTCCCCAGCTCCTTGGGTGTGGGGGATGCCCCTCAGAGCAGAACTCTTCCCTGAATGGGAGCTTCCCTGATCCTGTGCCAAGCCAGGAAGCTGGCTGGACTTGCAGTCCATGCTAGGACTTTGTCCTGCCCAGGGATTAGCTTGTCTTCACCTCTACCCTCTGTCAGCCTCACCTCCCATTTTGTCTGGCCCTGCCTTCCCATCATGGCTTGGGGGGCTTCTCCACAGCACCCATGATGGGCACCAGTGCAGCACTACCACTAATGCACCCCTTGCTACTGCACCACCACTCTGGGGCTTGGCTCAGACCTGCTAATGCCCAGCTCCACCTTTACAGAGGTCCTGCAAATGTCTGGCCTGAGGACAAGCCTAGGTTTGCATTGGCCCATGACACACTACAAGCAGCCCTCTGCAGTGCAAAGGGAGGTGTCTGAGACATCAGCCATGCTTAACCTAGCTGTGGCACTGGGGAGACGTGGCTGCTTTGGCAGCCACCCCAGGTATGTGAGCTGACCCTTTGCCACAGAGCCCTGCAGCATCGTGGTACCTTGCTTGAGTGGCATTGTGGATGACACCTGACAGAGGCCAGGCTGTGCAAGGCAGCAAGTGTGTGATGAGCTGCAGGGCAGCAGCTCCACAGCTTGCCAAGTCCTCTTGTAAATGATCTTCTTGTGTTCTTCCTAAACACCCCAAAAATAGACTTTCCTGGCAGCTCACCGTGCTCCAAGACCTTTCCTGATACAGCTGCATGCAGTCACATGGTGACACGGAGCTGCTCCCAAGCTAACTTAATGGAAGCTATACTTATGTATATGGATAATTCCCTGGCCAGTGCCTGTCCCCTTCCCCACCAACCCCCAAACCTTCTTTCTGGTGGTCTCCTTACCTGGGTGATCTCACTGACGCTCTCTCCCTTCTTGCACCAGAACTGGAGCACTGGGGTACAGACTACCCCTACTGCAAGGGCACCATGCAGTCACCCATCAACATTGTCACAGCTCAGACCATCTTCAGCCCCGACCTACGGCCAATCCAGCTCTCTGGCTACAGCCTGCCCGCCAGTGAGGAGTTGGTGCTGAAGAACAATGGCCACACAGGTGGGTGCAAAGGCACAAGCAGAGGCAGAAGAACAAGAAGAGGCTGCCCAAACTCTTCAAACAGGAACAGACTTCTCTGATAACCTTCCTCTGGACTCCAGGGAGGAAACTGTCTTGCAGGCTGCAGTCCCTGTTGCCTTCAAGGCCAAAAGGGAAGCACTGGGCTGTTGAGCCTTTACAGGTCCATGTGTTTTCCTGGATGAGGGGAGAAATCTGGAGATGTCCAGAACCTTTGGGAGTTGATTCTAGAAATTTGTTAAACTCCAGATTTCCTTTAGAAATCTGTCCCTGGTATTTCTAATGCAGGTTTGCAGCCACTGGTTCCTCCCCTGCATTTCACTTTCAAAGGACTCACCAGTCTCTGGATGTTATTTAGCTTTTAAGTTACCTATGTCTTTGTCTTAGGACACAACTTTAACCAGTTTCTCTAAGTCTGTGCTCAAGGATGCTATGTCATTTTCATCAGTTTCCCTTCTCCAATTTTAGAATGTGTTTTGGAAGGTCTGGACACAACTTAATCCACGTTATTTTAGTATCAGCCTTGCTATTCTAGTTATGGAGGAAAACCACATCTTTCCATTCATCTCCCCATAGCTGCGAATGGTCAGACCTGGTTGCTACTAGCTTTTTCTAGGAGCAAGCAGTGTTTTGTGTGTGCTGGTGTGTGCCAGTCCCTAGGCTAAGAAAAGGTTGTGGAGAAAGGGACTTGGGAACTTGCTGATGGTGAGATAAGGCACCTCCTTGTCCTGGTAGATAGTGAGTTGGAACTGATCTGTGTGTACAGCAAACTTGACGGGTCAGACTCGCTGTGCATGGTCAGATCAGCTGTGTGGTGCATGCATAGAGCTCTGTATTGTGGCCTCCTGCCCTAACGTGCCTGCAGAGTTAAACCAGTTGAGCTCAGTAGTTGCTATTTTAGACACCCTGGCATCTGGTGTTGCTTGGTGTTTAGAAAAGCAGTCAGAGCATTTTCATTGGGCAGGGGGGAAATACTTTCTCACATGCTTATAAAATGCCTTTTTTTATTGTGGCAACCACTGGTCTGCTTTATGAAAAGCCATAAATAAATAAAAAGATGCAAGTCCAGTAAAACATTTATACAGTTACTCATTTTGGTAATACAAAGTGTATGTGCTGTATAATCTTTTCAAAGAGCCTGAAAATTACTCGGGTAGCTAGGAGGAATACAATGATTTAGTTATGCAAAAGAAATGTAAAAGCAGATAAATTCACAGGGAGGGAGCAGTCTCCCACTTCCTGTATTTGAGTTTTCTATCTCTGAACCCAGTGGCAGGGAACTCAAGATGGCAAATGACTCATCAAAGCCCTGTTATGTGCCCTGAATCTGTGTTCTAGCTTGGTGATGTGATGAAGGGGCACTTCACCTATGAAGGAGAAAGGAAAAGAATTGATACTAAAAATGAGGAAAAGGTGCTTAGAAGGATAGGATAGCCTTTCTCAGCATCCAGGGATGCTCCTGATATTTTTGCCATATATCCAGCCTAAGATTTGTCTCACTGCTGCGTGAGTCCAAAATAGCTTGATAAACCACACTGACGTAAAGGCAAAAACGAGTATGAATTTACAGTATCCAAAGAGGCAAAAAATTTAGTTCTAAGTGCTTTCAAAATATTTAATGCACCCATGACACCAGCTCAAGTGCTGTCAGACTCTTGCAGGCTGCTTTACTTGAAAGCTCCCAGCTTGCCAATCACCACAGCTCTCAGTCCAAATGCCCTGCTCTTGCAGGTATTCACCACTCTGCCAATATCTTTCTCTCTGAATTTTGTCCATGGTCTTTTTATATTATTCTCACTTACTGAATAAATCGTTGGATAACATTTGGCTTGGAGCTGGCCCCAGGAGTCTTTGCAGAGGGGTTCTTCACTTTCCAGCATTTTCGTAGCAGCTGTTTTTGAAGCTGATGTATTTACTGCAGTGTCCTACAACCTGAAGACAAAAGCTGAACTCTTCCACATTGGCAGACTTGCCTAGAGCTCCATGAAAGGTGGAAAGCAAGTGGGTTTTTTGTGACCAATTTCCACAAGCCCATGGTGACTCTCTCCCTTGAGACATCTCCTGTGCATACCTGAGGAATGGACTGGGCTTCATGTTTTACTGACTGACTTCTTTGTGCTTCCGCAGTTGTCCTCGAGCTGCCCGAGTCACTGGCCATCACTGGTGGCTATGCCCAGCAGTACCGAGCTGTGCAGCTGCACCTGCACTGGGGGTCCCCATCGGCACCTGGCTCAGAGCACACTGTCAATGGGCAACGCTTTGCTGCAGAGGTAGGGAGCACTCGTGGTGGCGGATGCATCCTTTCCCTCATGGTGCTGGGCAAGGTGCTGGAGGGCTGTCATGCTCCTCACCCATGGCTCTGGTGAAGCTGTAATCCTTGGCCAGGACTCTGGGCAGTTCTGCAGCAGTGGATTTCAGGAGGCCCCACTTTGATGCTGATCCAGACTCATGCTGAAGCCTAGTCCTGGGCTAATGGAGCAGGAGCTGCAGTGGTCCCCTGGCTGGGGAAGCCAGCTCCCCTGGAAGCTGTGAGCAGCCTGCTTTGGGAGCTGCAGGGACTGTTTACTCTGTACACACTGTCCTCTTGCTCTGCCAGCTCCCATCTGGTTTTATCCCTCCTTCTCTAGCTGCTGTCCTCGAACTGAGCCCACCTTTGCAGCATGAGCTGTATGCAGGGCAGAGTGCTGTTTTGCTGTCCCTGACTGGGGACGTTCCTGCAGGCAGACCTTCCTGTTGGCTGCTTTGCAACAGCGCATTTTCTTGGTCACACCAGCATTTTCCCTTCCCAGAAAGGGTGCTGGTCACATGTGCATGTCTCTCCTAGCCCTTGCTTCAGCGGGCTGGAGCCCTGTGGGGATGAGCATCTCTCAGCAGTACTCATCCCCCATCAGGATTGCGTGTTTCCCTTCCAGATCCATGTGGTCCATTACAACACCAAGTACAAGAACTTTAAGGAGGCAATGGTTCACCCAGATGGCCTGGCTGTACTGGGAGCCTTTCTGGGGGTGAGTCCCATAGCCCAGCAAGGGGAGGGTGGAGCTGGGGTGGGTAGAGCTGGGCACAGTTTTGGGGACTGGCAAAGATACAAATGCATGTTGGAAGAAGGGAAGAGAGAGGGCAGAGCAGTCCTGGTGGAATGAAGGGGTCACTGGGATAGGATGCCTCTCACAAGGAGCAATATGTCCTTGCTGGCTGATCATCATAACTGGCTGATCTTGCTTCAGCCTGTCCTTGCCATACTGTGTTGCAGGTTGGGCCGACGGAGAACCCATACTATCAGGAGATACTTGAGCATCTGTACAAAATCCATAGAGTAGGTAAGGCCTTGTCCCAGCTAGTGCTTGTCTAAGGAGCTGCAGCCCAGCAGAGAAACCCACTGCATGGCAGAGCAAGGCTGCAACAGGTGTTTGCTGTGTGTACATGAGAAGGGGAGCATTGCACCATGGAAAGAGTGCTCCAAGGTGCCCTCTGCTTCCACGTGCTTTCCCCTTCCCTCAGGGCAAACCCACTGCTCTTCTTCCAGTGGCTACAGTGGCACACACAGTGCCAGGCTGCCCATGATCTCCACACTGTTGTCCTGCAAGGGATTGCACTGGTCTCACTGTCATGGTGTTTCTTCTCCCAGGACAGGAAGTCTTGGTGCCTGGGTTCAACATTGCAGGTCTGCTGCCTGCCAACCTCAAACTTTACTTCCACTACAATGGCTCTCTGACCACCCCTCCCTGCTACCAGTCAGTAAAGTGGACAGTCTTCAACCAGACCGTGCTGCTCTCTCGTGACCAGGTCTGTCAGGGCAATGTGCTCCACATTGGGTTTTTTCCAGACTCTCCCTGCAAGCATGCACCGTCTGTGCCAGTGCCCTGCAGCTCATTTGGCTCTCAAAGGTGGGATGGATGCTGCTCTGCTCACACTGTTCTCCTTCCAGATGTTAGTGCTGGTGACAAGCCTGAGAAACGATGACAGCAATCTTCTGCAGGACAACTACCGGCCGGTGCAGAACCTGAATGGGCGGCAGGTGCTGTCGAGTTTCCAGACCACCCTCTCTTTGGCAAAGCAGACTCCTGGTAAGAAATGTGTGGGTGTTCTCTGGGTGTATCCAGATGCAGGGATGCAGGGGGCAAGAAGCAGGAGTCACTGCTTCATGTCTCTTAAAGAAATACAGCATTTGCATGGGTTAAACCTGCCCTGACTTAGAGAGTGCTGGTCTTGTGGTCCTGCTCTCCCCTGTTTCTCCACTTCTTTCACCCTGCCTGGGGAAGATTGTTTCTAGGAACTTATTTTGTCCTCAGTCTTGCAGACATAAGGACTAGAGTTATGTGTGTTCCAGAGCAAACAGACAGGTCCTAGCATCACAGCCAGCTCCTTCAATCCCAAATGCAACAGATAAATTCAGTAGGAGCTGCCAGAAATACAAACCTGCAGTGATCACTCCTCATCCAAACCCTGCAGGAAGAGCAGTGCTGGGGACCCTTCCTGAAGGCTGTGCTCTACCAATGAGGTCACACGGCCATCCTAGCCAGGCACAGAGTTCCCTGCCTGAGGCAACCTTGTCTGCCTGTCCTCTGTTAATCCTTGAAGGCCTTTCTTGCATTGGTGGTTTACAGGAACAAGTAGAAATTACTCTTAATCTTCCAGTGTGACTATCGCACTTTATCACTAAATTTTTGCGCATTGCTGCTCCCTGAGGTCACTGAGATTTTTCTGTTCAACATCCTGTTCATTTTTGGGTTTGATGGCATTTCCTATACCTTGTGTCAAGTTGACTAACAGGAACAGCACACAGGCTTGGTCCCAGGCCTCTGGACAATACCTCAGTAACCACACACTGCAAACACTTCCCTCACCATCCCACCTGCAGCCAGCTTCCTAATGGCTGTAGGCTTTTAATCTCTGTGGTCTTCAGCCTGGCTAGCAGTTTCCCATGTGACACTGCATCAAATGCTTCACTGAAGCCAGGAGAGATAAAATCTACCACATTTTCTTTGTCTAGAATATCACTTATCAAAGAAGGATATCAGGTTAGGCTGGCATGCTCTATCTTTGGTAAACCTGTTAGATACTTTATCATATTTTCCATTTACCTCCAAACCTTTCTTTTACCACTTTCTTGCAGAAGCTGTTCCATAGCCTCCAGCTGCTGACGCTGGGGCAAGGGAGGGGTTGCTTAGCACTGTTTTGTTTTATTTTTTTTTTCCTTATTTGCTATTTCCACCCAAAAATCTCCATTATAACAAAGCCACAAAGCCCTTGCTCCTGAATGGCCAGGACAATGTCCCAGTACTCCCGGATGAGGTTGCTGGTCCCCTGCCTTGAGTGCACAGGATTGTGCACTCCCCACATCAGTGCTAGCTGCCTGCTTTACCTCTGGGGCCAGTGAGTGCTGAGCTGGAGTGCTGTGGGGTGGGTCACGTCTTGTTTTGTTTGCAGCTGCACCTTCTGTGCCCACGCTTGTTGGTCTTTTCCCAGTCACCCCCAGTCTGGGATAACTGCTCCTGCCCCCGGCTGCTGGGTGAAGGCAGTGGCTTTCCCGGAGCTGGATACAGCTCACAGATAGTGCCACTCTGCGCGCAATACCTGAGCCACGTACAGATGATAATGTAGCTCCTTAAAAGCTGTGCTCTTATGCTGGGTAAATATTTGCTTGGCCCAGCTCCCTTCCAGCATGCAGGGCCACCAAACCATCCCTGGGCCAGGTGCCCTGCCCGCAATGGACGGTTGCCTCCTTCCAGGAGCTGCTGATCAACTTGCCACGAAGCGACTGTCCCTATGGTTGCTGCCTGCTGGGCTCACCCTATGTCCCTCTCCAGCATTTCCTGTGGGGTTTGGTACAGTCATGGCGTGCTGCAGTGCTCAGCACACTGCCTGTTTGCTTCCTAGACAGAGGCAACAGCAATGGGGGGTGTTTCTGGTGGGGTTCAGTGAGGCTTCTATGTGTGGCTGTGGTTCAGGGACTCTTTTTTTCTCCCCTTCCCTTCATAGTTCTGGGAGGGTGTCAGGGCTGGGATTCCTGCAGGAAGATGCTGTAAGCTGCTGGGCATGGGGCAAGCAGCTCTACTCTGCCTGCTCCTCAGTGATGGGGAGGCTTGCAGGCAGCCCCGCTTTGGCAGTGGGTCCTGAAGGCCTGCGGGCTTGACACTTCCTTCCCCAAACACCTGGGGCAGCCTCCTGACAGCACTGTCTCTCTTACAGGTAGTGACGGCTCAGAAGCAGCAGGTAGGTGAGGGGCTGGCACAAAGGAGGGGAAGGCGGACTGAAGGTCTGCCTGGGAACTGGGGTCCTGGAAGCCATATTCTGAGTTGGGGGACAGGCAGCCACAGTGGGTTTGCAGGGCTGCCCTAGCATTTATGTCACTGGTTCTCATCTCCAGTCTTTGTCTCCTTTGCAGAAGGACATTCCAGCTCATTTCATGCAGGTAGGTGTGCTTGGCCAAGGCTGCTCCTTTGTGCCCCCTCTGCCTTTGGGTATCAGCCTGCTCCTTCCCTCATCCCCCTTGGCCAGTAGCCACAGGGGACCATCCCCAGTGTAACGTGCCTGTGCTTGGCTTGCAGGGGACGTGCTGGCCGTGCTCTTCGGGGTGCTCTTTGCTGTCACAGCACTGGCCTTTCTGCTGTACATCTACAAGCACCGCAGCCAGAATGCGCGGTGAGCGATGGGAAGATGGGCTAGGGGGCAGCATGGGTCCAGGGCATGAGAAGGGGGTTTAAGGCTCGTCTCAGGCAGCAAGACCCTCTGCCTGGTCTTACACTCTCCCCTTCTTTCTTCCCCTGCCAGGCTGGACTCGCCAACCAAATCGAAAGTCATCTACACGGCAGCCAACACTGAAAACACCGCATGAACTCCATCCACACCTCTGTGGCAGTCTCAGCCCCACTGGTTCAGCTGCCATCCCACCTCCCCTCACTCCCACCCTGGGCCAAGGAGGAGCCCCAGTGCTCCAGCATCCCTTGGCTGCATGGGCTGCCCACATCGACTATTTGCCTGGGGAAGCATTTGGCCCCAAGAGATATTTTTGTTATAAAAAAAGGTAAAAAGTATTAAAAAAAAAAAAAAGTAAAAGCCTCCTGTGATACCAGACCTCTCTCCTGTCCTTGTAAGCAGCTGTGGGGCAGGAAAAGACACCCTGATGCAGCTGAACCCACAGTGGAGAAGGGTGTGCAGGAACCCCTTCCCAACTAGCAGAGACAGCATCAGCCTCTGCACACTGGGCAGAGCTCCAGGGTAAGCAGCACAAAGCTTCTTGTACAGCCCAGCCCTGCCCTCCATCACTCTGGGACAACTTCCTCCTCTTATTTGTGCAAAGCATTGGAAAAACATAGCTATGGCTTGGTAGGGCTGGAGAAAGGCAGAGCTGAAGGTGGCAGAGCCACTGCTTGCTTGCTGGCCAGCTCTCACCCAGCTCTCCTCCAGCTCTACCATAGCTAGATTAGACAGAGTAGCCCCAGATCCATGTCTACCTCCCACCTTTTGTGGTGGCTCTGGTGGAGCTGGAGCCAAGCCCCGGGGAGCTTTATGCCCAGGGAAAAACCAAGAGAAACTATCCAGGTCTGGGAGAGGGGAGGAACCTGCAGACCTCCAGCCCTCACCAGCCTCCACCCCAAAGCTGTAAAAGGAGAGCCCAACCCGTTACGATGAACACAGAAGCAAGACCTACAGGCAAATTGGGTCTGCAACTGCCAGACCTTCCACCCCCAGGTCACACCAGCATAACCCACTGCCACCACTGCTTGTACCCTGCCCCCAAGGGCAGCGCCAATGGCCACACACAGCTCCCACTTGTCTGTGGTACTTAATTTTATTGGTATAAAAGCCCACTATGGATAAAACTGCCTTCTCAGCCTGATGGCAGTTTCTCCCTCCCAGCCCTGTGGCACAGAATCAGGGCTGGTACCCGCCTGAAAATCCCCAAGAACAGGAGAGGGCAATGATCCATTGGAATGGTCCCTTGAACCCCCTCCCAAATCTGTGCCGGCAACAGCTGTGGCATTGCATCTCCTCCCAAGCCCTCCACCACCCTCCATGACCACTGGGCCCTTGGGATACTGTCTTTTTCTCCACCCTCCTCCCATCCTGCGAGCTGTCAGTACCGTTGGGTCCCCCAGCACCACCCTGCTGCTCCAGGATGTTGGTTCATTGCACTACTGCAGGTCAGCGCAAGGGCCGTGGCTCCTGGGGCAGCAAGACTGGGACAAGAGGTGGAGAAAGGAGCATCACAAAGGTCAGCTGTGACCTAGAGCACGGCAGTGCTTTGCAAAGCCCCTTCCTCCATCCTGCAGTGAGGAGGCAATGCGGGTCCCCTGCCCTGGCATGGGGGCAGCACATCTGTGGTGGCGGGGGGAGAAGCGATGGGTTTCTTTGGGCTCAAGCCTCTGGCAGTCCAAGGTAGCATCCTTCACAGGCAGGCTAACTGGGGCTGAGCTCACAGCAGGGCCAGCAGAGTTGGGCCCCCCAAAACTGAGCTGTTCTACAGGGGCTCCCAAAGGGGCATTGGAGTGAGCCAGTCCCAGCCACACTGGTCAGTTGGCTGCCACAGCTGGACCCCAGCACCTGCCCCATCAGGGCTGCCGGAGTCCTGAGTCCAGGAGAAAAGATATTGCAAAGAAGATGATGGCTGATCCTGCCGCCAGGAGAAGGGGGAGGGCAGGGGTGGCTGGGGATAGGAACATCCTGAAGGGCCTCAGGATCCTGGCTGGGGGCTGGCTCCACTCCGTAAACCTGCAGGGACCAAGAGGAGAAGGGTGAGAAGGGGTCAGTTTTCACCAAACTCTTTACCCCACTTCCCCTGTGACCATGGCCCCAGAAACCACTTGCTCCTCTAGTTTGGGAGACAAGGAGATAATGCCCTTGTTCCAGCCACAGGGACAACCTCCCATCATCCCAGCACCAGTTCTGGTACCCAGCAGGACCCGCAATGTCCCCCATCCCCTTTGTGGAGCAGGACTTACAGAGCAGGAAGCGCCGCAGGTTCTGCGCAGATCCCCCCGACAGCAGGTAAGCCCAGGCAGCGGCAGCAGCCATCAGCAGGTAGGAGGGCACCAGGCTGCCCACGTACAGGGGGTTGCAAAATGACTGGGGAGAGAGGCAGGAGAAGAAAAGGGTGAGCAGGCAGGAGATGACAGGGCCAGGATGTGTGGCAGTGTCACCAACACAACAAGCAGAGTGGAACAGGGGACACCAACTCCACGATTTGGTTTGTGAAAGGCCAGCTGCTTCACTAGTGCCAAAGGCTGTTTCCCCTCAGCACAGGGATCAGTACCCCAAATACAGGTCCTGGTGCAGAGCTCTACTCCCAGTTACTCACCAACCCTGAAACAGTGAGATGCATCACAACGACCGCTGTGATCTCCCACCAGCGCCGATGCTCACAGCCGTGGAAGAAGAGGATCCCCCAGAACGTGTGAAGGAAAATCAGCACCATGGTCATAAAAGCTGCAGAGAGTAGCACAGGGGTGTCACCAGGGAATCGCTCACCCTGACCTGGCCTGCAGGCTCGAGGAAAGGATGGAAAGAAATCACGAAAGAGGAGTAGAGACACTGCTGGGCCAGGCTGGCAGGATCTGAATCAGACCCTGAGTGTGGGAGAGATGGGACAGAAGAGCAGGGAGGGTCACAGGGGAAGCAGAAAGACAGGTTTGGCACAGAGAGATGTGACAAGAGACTATAAGGAGATCAGGTGGGTGAGGGTGCAGCACGAAGAGGATAGTCTCCCTGGGTCTGCTGCCTCCATGGTGGGGCAGAGATGTGAGCGAAGGGTGCCAGTCACTTACCTGAGGTGAGGAAGTACAGTTGCGAATCCCCATGGATGCCCACAGTGCCAGGCCCTAATGCGTCTGCCAGGAGATTGATCATGGAGAAGGCGCCACTCATGAGACCAAAGCCCACACCAGCCACTGCCAGGACAGGGACACTGTCAAGCCCTGAGCCTCCCACGGGCCACCCCAGACACCTCCCAGCCAGCACTGGCATGAGAAATCTGTCTTTGCTCCCAGCACCACGCTCAGCCTCACGTGGTCAGGGTGCCCTGCTCTGCACAGCACTCACCATATGCCATTTGCTGGATGGAAATGGGGGAGCAGCCGTCCTCACTGAGGGCCACCAGCCCCTCGATGGCCTTCCTGTGGGGTGAGAGCATACTGGAGCCCAGAACAGCCCAGCCACCTCCCGAGGCATGGTGCAGCACTCATTCTGCCACCCTCCTGGTAACCTCCCCATCCCTGAGCTGCAACACCCACCATGGAGAGCATCCGTGTGACTGTACCACCAGACAAACCAGACACGTGAAAACCACGTGAAGCCACATAGAAAGATTTTCCACAGAGGAATGTCGGTGCCAGCCAGCCCAGCAGAGCAGGGCTGGTGTGAGCAGGACATCAGGTATAAGGCAAGCAGCACCCCCACATGGAAAGCAGCCCCAGTACAGGCGTGGGAGGCTGAACCTGATCTCTGTATTTATACTCTAAGAAAGATGTTGACAAACAATGAAGGAGGTGCAGAGAAAATCTCAAAGAGCTAGAAAAATTGTCTGGGGAGAGAACCTGGGAGAGGAGAGGCTTCACACAGGTAGAGGTGTGCCAGGTGAGGAGGATGCCAGACACCTCCTCAGCCTGGGGAGGACCGCGGTGTTTGGATCCGGAGATCCGCAAGGCAAATGAAACGCAGTGGTTTGTATCACAGGCTGCTCTGTGGAGCTCTGCTACCCTCTGCCTGCCTGCCTCCGACAGTGCCCTGCCGCAGGGAGCAGTGTGAGCCTGTGGACCCGGCTCTCCCGGCCTTCCCAACAGCTTTCATCCGGGAAAGCTGGGAGATACGAAGGAAGCCAAACCCCAGCATTACCTGCCTGTGCTTGACTGCCCAGCCCCAGTACAGAGTCTGTCCATCCATCCATACACAGGAGAGGGTGCAGTGCGTGCTCACCCGGCAGCACAAGCCCCTGTGCTCCAAGTCAGCAGCCACCAAGGAAGCCAGGAGCTGCTGAGGCTGCACTGAGACTGTCTTGGGCTGGCCAGGGCACTGAGTCCTCCAGATATTAGGGATGCTGCGTTCTACCACCTGAGACCCACCAAGGTCAACATACCAAAACAGGTGCCACCCATGCACTCCCAGTAAGCACGGAGGTGGCTTGGTGCAACACTTGACATCTCCTCCAACCCAGGAGCTCCCAGACAAAATGTGGCACCTGCCATGGCCGGGACCACCATCCAGCAGCGCTGGCACAGCGGTACAGATGCCATTACCTGAGGAGCTTGTAGTACAGGAAGCGGAAGGCCTCCTGCAGCAGCACAGAGAACATCACCCCAAATATCAGGAGCCCCTTCTGCAGCCGCTCATCCCGAGGGTCGCTGACTTTAACCGCAATAAACCAGATGAGAGAGGAGAGCAGCAATGACACCAGCCAGAAGAAAGCCCTGCAAGAGACAGAGTCTGCTAGCACCGGTGCTGTGCCAGGATCCGTGCTGGTACCATGCTGGGACCATCAGAACCATCCTGCACCTCTCTGTGTTGAGACTGGTACTGGCAGCTGTGGCCTGGCCTTGCCTGCTCTCCTGCCAGCACAAGCACCATTCTGGTTCCAGTGCTGGGCAGGTGGTACCTGCACTGATCCCATCGCTGTGTGTGCCTGCACTCCCGCTCCACTGGTCACCAGAACCAGCATCAGAGTCCCCGTTGTGCCTACAGCAGTACCAGCACCCGCGCCAGGGTCATATCCATGATATGATACCAGTTTCAGTACTATGCCCTACTGTTCCCAGTGATACTGGTATCAGCGTCCTAACTGTACTCATGCACCAATACCACTAACAACCCTCCACTGGTACTGAATACTCATTCTGAGTATGAACTGGTGTTCACGATGTGCCCACAGCTGTGACAGTAAGAAAAACAATATCGGTGCTCCTGCCATGCAAACAGCAGCACCAGCATGAGTACTGGTGACTCCACTGAGCCCACAGCAGCACAGGTACTGTACATGGGTCTCATCAGGGTGTCTCAGCCAGTAACAGTCACATGCTTACCACACCCCTGATGCCACCAGCACCCATGACACCCACATTGATACCAGCACCTCTGTCACACAGTATCTGCACTGGGACCAGCACTCCATCACACCCAGACTGGTACCACTACCAGTACTCGTACCAGAGCCACTGTCACATCTGTACTGGTCCCAGCACCACTAGAACCAGTAGAACCAGTGCCCCTGTCATGATCATATGGTACTGGTGCCCCTTCACATGGTAACTGGTACCATTACTGGCACTGGTACCACTACCCCTTTCAAATCCATATTGGTACCAGCGCCCCCGTCACACCCATACTGGTACCAGCGCCACCGTCACACCCATACTGGTACCAGCGCCCTTTCATACCCATACTGGTACCAGCGCCGGCCCCGATCCCAACGCCCCATCAAGCCAATACCGCCGCCGGCACGGATATCGGTCCCACCCCAGTGCCCACAGCAGCACCAGTGCCCCCATCACTGACTGACCCGGCGATGAGGATGATGATGCGGAGCGGGTCGCGGGCGATGGTGAAGAGGAAGAGGCCGAACGCGGGCCCGAAGGCGATGAAGGTGCACCCGAAGAAGACGGCGAGCGTCATGTCGGCGGGACACGGGACCGGGACACGGGACCGGGACACGGGACCCGGAGCTCGGACCGGACGGGCCCCGCGGCCCTTCCCCCTCCGCCGCCCTTCCGGGGCCAATGACGTCACGTCTGCGCGCGCCGGCGGAAGCAGCGACCGGGTCCGGACCGGGATGGGCGCGGTTTAACTGAGATGGGCGCGGTTTAACTGGGATGGGCGCGGTTTGACCGGGATGGGCGGGGCCGGCCGGTCCCGGGGGCACGGCTGGAGGCCTGGGGTCGGGGTGTTGGGTGTTAGAAAAGAGTGGTTGGACACTGGGACAGGCTCCCCGGGAGAGGGTCACAGCACCAAGCCTGACAGAGCTCAAGAAGCGTTTGGACAATGCGCTCGGGCACATGGTGGGATTGCTGGGGGTGTCCTGTGCGGGGCCAGGAGCTGGACTTTGATGATGCTTGTGTGTTTCTTCCAACCCAGGGTGTTCTGCGATTCTGCAGGGATGCAGCCTGCACTCAGAGGAGCTTGGCCTTGTCCCCACAGCCACCCAGTGAGTGGGGCCCTGCCCGGCCCCAGAGGACCAGGGGCGAGGTGTGCAGGCTGTTGCAGCCTCAGTGATGCTGGGCCGAGTTATGCCCTGGCAAAAGGGATCCCAGAGGAAGAAATGGGGAAGTTTTGTCTCTGCCTAAGGTTTCGTAGCTTATTTGCAAAAACAGCTCTGAGTCAGACCACCTGGCCCAGAGAAAGTCACACAGGGACATCCACCTCCAGCCCCCATGTTCCTTTCAGTTATGGCTCTGGAGGGTCTGCCCACTTCGTCAGGAGAGCCCCTGGGAGCTCGCTCCTGGGTGAGGATGCCCAGGACCCACTAATGGGTGGGGACAAAGGCTGGGGCTTGGCAGCTGGGAAATACAGCTCTGGGGGCTGCAATATCATGGAGCATGGGTCACAATGAGACCTGTCACCAGGGACATCACCAGTCACCCCTGGCCCCACAGCATTCAGATGCTGGTGAATGAATGGTGACTGCACATGCAGGAGGAATGCTGAGCTGGATGGGGGTCAGGGCAGATGCCCAGGGCATTTCTAACCCAGAGCAAGACCTGAGCCCCTTAGGGAAGGACAGGGCATGATACTGCCCTTGGGGCTGGGGAAGAGGAGCTTAGGGCTCTCAGTGGTGGCAGGTGCTCAAGAGAGGCTTTGAGGAATGCTGAGTGTCCCCAGCTTCTTGCTCCCTTCCGCCCAGACCTGCTGAGCACCCTTTCCTCCCACCAGGCCATGGCTCCAACACTCATGTTCTTCCTGACTCTGCTGACTATCCAACCCGGGCTGCAGCACCATGACATAGCCAAATGAATGCAAGGGCATGAGGAATAGCTGCATCATGAGATGACTCAGCTGTGGCAGGAGATTGAGGGGAGCAGAGGCATGATGGAAACATCACTCTTTTCTCCACTGCGCAGTGGCTGTTTTGGAGCACTACAGCAGCCCTTGTCTTGGTCACTGTGGGCTGTTGGCTGGCCAGGCCAAGGAAGCTTGCCTCTGCCAGCTGTAGTGAGCCAGAGGGCTCCATCAGCAAGGAGAAGGGTGACAGCCCAGAGAAGAAGCTCAGGTGTGCCCACAATGGTGTCAGCTCTCTTGTGCCCATACCATCACCAATGGAAACATTCAAAGTAAGGCTGGATGGGGCTTTGAGTAACCTGATATAGTTGAGATTGCAGGGAGGTCAGTCTAGATGGCCCTTAAATGTCCCTTCCAAACCCAACTATTCTGTGATTCTAAAGCATGCGCTGCCCAGCACATGAAGTGTGTATCTGCATGATAAAATAAAAACCAGTGATTGTATCACCTCATAAGGCAATACTGTTCACCAAATGAAGTTCACCAAAATGGTGATCCAAGCCCAGTCCACAAGGACAAAGAACATTAACATAGGGAAGACATCCTGCAAGAAAGGCATGACATAACAGAACTGTGAGAACAAGCATTTTTTATTTATTTTCTTTCACTCTGAAAGCCAATCAATCAGCATTGTGACCTGCAACTACTAAACCCATACAAATGAATGCTCCCCAAGGATCCCTTGCTGCCTGTCACCCTGCCATAGGCCTGTCTTGCTGCAGCGGTGGTGCAGTGCTGCTCCCAAACCACTTGAGCATGTGGAGTGGGGCCACACATCCTCCTGCACTATGCACTCGACCCTCACAAGCAGCACAGTCTGAGTGGGGTGCTGTACCAAGCACTGCATATGGGACACATGCCATAATTCATATGGAAGTGAGACAGTGCCACATGGTTGTGGTGCTCATGTTTCTCTCAGCTGCCTTGTCCTTTGCTGGCACTGAAAAGTCAAGGGGAACTGGGACACTTGGCTTTAGGCAGCCTGACCTGTTTTGAAAACCCCCAGAGCCTTGCAACAAACCTCTGGGCAACAAGGTTCTTGAGGCCCTCATCCCAATGACTCAAGCTGTAAATGCAGGGGGGCACTCAGGGATGACAGTGGTCTGTGCCTGGCTCTTCACAGCCTGACATGTCTCATCAAAATGTCTCAAATGCTCTTTGTGTGGTCCTCCCACTCCAGCATGTAGTTCAAGGATATTGAGCAGGAGGGATTCAGGAATGAAATAAGGCACCAGAGAGGTGAGAAAAGCAGGACAGAGAGCAGAGATGAAAGGCTGACAGGGGTTCATGTGGTGGTTTATCAATGGGATGGCAGTCCGTGGCAGGGCTGAAAGCCCTTTGGGGAAATCTTCAGTCTGTCAGGCCAAGATAAACAAATCCAAAGGTTGAAATTCAGTGGGAGAGGTGCGGAGAGAGGACGGGAGGAGGGGACAGGCACTTTGGTCCTCAGCATAGGTCTGTGACTCACATGAGGAGATATGCCTCTAGGTCAAGCTCCCATGCCAGCAGCTCCACAGTGCCCCGGCCTCCCAGGGCTTTCCCTGGCCTGCTTGTTCCTCTGCCGGGCCACAGCGGGAAGGAGACAGATGGGAGAATGGAAGAAATGCAAAGCTTTGCTGAACCATGAAATGGCTCATGTCTTTCCCAGACAGAGCATCACCTGGGAACAGCAGTCAGGATATTACTGCCGAACCACAGACACTTTGAAGGAATGAAAACGCCCTTGCAGAGGGATGTAAATGGTTAAGTCAAATGGATTGGTCCAAACCAGAAGGCAGCACCAGCTAATGTGGAAAAAATAGTGGGTGTGAAAGGGCTCTTTGTCCCAGCAGGAAGGCAACAGGAGCCCAAAGGCTGGGCACCCGGTCGCACCCTGACTGGAGTGCAAGGAAGGCTTGTTTGCTATGCAGGGTGCAGGAAGAGAAGAGGTGCTTTTACACTCTGGTTCTTTTCTGAGCTAGACAATCCCCTGCCTGAAAGGTGCTTCGACTAAACAACAGAATAGCTCAGCTGATGCACTGCAGAAAAACAAGGCGGACCCAAGGAGGAGCTCCAACCCTTGCACAGGGACAGCTCAGCAATCCAAGACAGCATGTACTGTCCTCCCGTCCTGCTCATCCAGGTTCCAGGGTGGAACGCTGTGGTTCATGGCAGGCCTTGCACCCTTGGGAGAATGACCAGAAAATGAGCACCCCAGGCACAGGCAGGTATTTTTACCTGTGGGAGAAAGTTATGGAACCACAACACAAAATTGCTGGGTGAGGGAGAAGGCAGGAGGCTAGCAGCACCTGAGCAGGAAAGACATGCAATCTCACCACCCTCTTTTCCTGACCCGAGAGGCGCACCAAATAAAGGAAAGCAGATAACAAAAGCTATCCCTGCCAGTTGCTCACTGTGGCAATGGCCTGGCTCAACAAGAGATCAGCATGAATTGTGTTTCCTGTCAGTATGTGGCTGTGCTTTTAGAGGGATATCCGCTGGGTACTGTGGGACAACAGGGCTCAGCACACATCATGGAGGGGCCCAAAGCAAAGGGCATGACTAGATCATGACTTTGGGCATCCCCAGGAAACCCAGCCTGTTTTGAAGATGGCAGTGAGACACATCTGGCTGCTCTTCAATTTGTGTTGGAGAAAATACAGCAAGCCAGGAGGGAACTTCCTGAACACTTTGGGAAGTGGTTGTCTGCTGCGCTGATATTTGCTAGCTTATACAGCTGTCCCTCAGGCAGACATTCAGTCACTGGTAATAGAAAATTCAACTAGTACAGAGGGTAAGCAGCTAATCCCAGACACGGAGAAGACCCTGGTAACTAGTGACATGTGCATGCATTGTAACATGCTTCCTCCGTGTCAGGAACATGAACCCTGAAGCATACTCCATGGAGAGGTCAAAGATCCTATGACTTCCCCAGGTGCCAAGGAGGTAGCGCAGGGGCTGTGGAAGGAGACACGCCAGTGTCATAGTCTATCACTCTGTACTTGAAGAAGATGGTGAGTTTGGACTGAACTAGAGATGTGGTTTCCTCTGCATCCCAAGCAATGGAGATAAGGGAACACAGCCCAAACCTTGTGGTTACTGTTCTGAGCCTCCCATGGCTGCAGAGGACATCCATATGCTGGCCATACCAACCCTGGACTTGAATCCCTGCAAATCCACCTTGTATGAACTCAGCAGGGAGACCTCCGTCTCATCTCCTAGTCCTTGTGCCCGCCCACAGGGATGAAACACAGCCATCCATCTTGTCAAACTGCTTTAATATTTGGACATGAAGAC
>WEIV01008418.1:285815-302285 GCA_013390005.1 Calyptomena viridis | reverse complement strand
AGGGGAGGAGGGCAGAGGGGCGCGAGGGTGGGACGGAGGCCGGGGCCGAAGAGGGAGAAAGGGAGGAAATGGGTCATCCGCAGCTAGGACAAAAGGGAGAGGCTCGGTGCCTTGAAAGGCATGAAATAAGGGTTGCAGCTGCAAATCCGCTGCGCGCGGCCGGGTGGGGCGTGGATGTGCGTGCTCGGGGGGAACCAGCGGGGCTCAGCGCTGGGGCAGGCAGGACGCTTTCGTTTCAGGGCCTTCGCGGCAGGAAAGCGATGGGTAGGGGCAGGGAAAGCCTCTTCGGACGTGGGGTGGACGTGACCGTTGAAGGGTGGGGGAGTGGTGGGAACAGAAGCATAAACTCCCCCATGTAACCAGCCAGGCCTCCTCGCTTCTCCCTCAGCCAGCGCCTTGCCATCGCAGCCCTCGCGGGGAGGCGGCTCCACGCGTGGGGCGCCCCACGGCTGCCCCCAGGTGACAGTCCCAGCCCCTTTCGCCCATCGCGGAGGCTGCCATAGCCGAATCGCTGCGCACCTCGGCCGGGTCCTTTGCGGGGGCCTACCAGAGCGGTGAAGGGCAGGGATGCCGGGCTAACTCGAGGGAAGACGAGCTTTGCAGCCCCCCTCCCTCCTCGGAGTGTGCTGGCTCCCAGAAAGGCGCCTTCCGGACGGGCTGGGGTTTGGGCAATGGGAACTGTTTGGGGATGTATTTCTGCCGCCCGCTCACTCCCCTCTCAGAGGTGAGAGGTCGGGGGGGTGGACCTGAAGTCCCGTTAGAGGAGGTAGGACACCCGCCAGCTCCCGAGCTTATGCGCCCCCACTCTTAGTCAGTCGTCGGTGGGCACTAGGGCAAGGACCCACGAGAAGAAAAACAAAGGGGGCGAGTCAGGCTGTATGTACCCCTGTATGTAAACAGTACCGTCGGCCCTGGCGGCACCCTCACTCTTGGTCCCCAGGCACTGCCCACATTTCGGGAGTTCACCTGCAGAGGGGCTCTCTCGCCCGCTGCCGACCTGGACTTCCCCATGTAAACCCGACAAGGGCACGGGGCGAACAGCCTCGGCGGTACTTGCCTGGGGCGACTCCTCCCGGCTGAGGAGGTGGGGACGATCCTTAATTTCCACCCCCGGCAAGAGCCCTGGTCCGTGGCAAGGCAAGTGCAGGGAAGCGTGCAGATGTCACCCCCGACGGAGCCGACCCTCACGGGCGGACGTCGGGCATCTCATCGGGGCCGGTTGGTCTTCGTCGGCCCCCGGCCCGAGCCGTGGGGAAGTGAGGCTCGGAGCACCCCAACACCAAGGGTTGAAGGGGAGGGTGCTGGTGGCTTTGACAGGACCTCCCAGGCGGCTTCGAGGCCGTTGGCATATGGGTGATAAANGCACGGGGGCGCGAAAAAAACCTCCGCGAAAACACCGCTCGGGATCTGTGCAAGTGCTGGGGGTTTCAGGAGGTTCCCAAATTCAAACAGCGTGGAAAAAAACCTAAATGTCGTCTGGGAACCGGAAGGGAGAGAAGTGCTTTACTTGCGCAGAGCAGCCGGGACGCGACGTGATTTTAATTGATACGTATTTTTAATATTAAAGCACTTAAGCGAGTAGATGGCACGTATCCAATCTCTTTTGTCCGAAAACGGCCGCCCGAGAAGCCGAGCTGGGAGACTTTGTCGCCGGGGTTGGGATAAATGGGAGTTCCTCCGCGGTGGCACCGGGAAGGAGAGCGAGGCTGCGCCGGCGCGGAGTTTCCGCGGCGGCCTAAAGCGCTCCGTGCGCAGCAGCTCTCTTCTTGGCCGACAGGAGACTGGCACAGGAGCCCAAACCCCAAACGTTAAAAAGAAAAATGTTTTTTTCTGAGGGAGAAAACTTGTGTCGTATCTCGTCCCCAAATCCTCAAAACTCGGAGGCAGCTGCTTCTACGGGGAGTGCTCACGCAGAGCCGTGGGATCTCCTGCATGTTGCAGAGTGCTATTTTTAGGGCGTGAGGCTGGAAATGGTGGGACAACCCTGGGCTTTTCAGAGCAGGAGAGGTGCAGGTGGAGAAGGCAGTGATGGCTGCGCCCGGGGGAGTCGGCACGTTTGATGACACGAGTTGCTTGTGGGTCGAGGGAGAACGAATGAAGGACCCCACGCCACCTATCCCCCCCTCCAACCCAGAGCCTGAATTTGCCGGACAATCGCCGTGGTGCGCGCTCCCGCTGTGCGCGGCTCCGAGGAGCGGAGGTGGCCTGAGGCAGAGGCACCTGCCGTGGCCAGGAGCGGGTACTGCCCGCCCTGAGTTTTACGGAACGAGGGGCAGGTTCCCAGCCAGACGCGTTTTATAGTCTAAGCCCCGTTTGGGTGGGTGGGGGATCGCTGCCGCTGCGCCGTCCCGAGGCCCCACGGGGAGGGATGTCACGGGAGGGAGCCCGGCCCCATGGAGAGGCGCGCGTAGTGCCCGTGGTGGGCGGCTCACCGCTCTCCGGCCCCTGCTGCCCCACGGCCCGTCCTGCCTGGCTGCGAGCGTTCGTGCCCGTGCCTGCCCGGCCCTGCTCGTGCCTGCCTGTGCTTGCCCGTCCTGCCCGGGCCTGTCCTCACTGCCCGTCCTGCTTGGTACTGCTTCTCCTGCCTGTCCCTACCTGCCCAGCTCGCACCTCGCCGGCGCTGCCCCCTGGACTAGCAACCCTCAGCCTCTGAATTTGGTGCTCTTTGTCGCTGGCAGGGTCATATACTTTTTTTGGGAGGCTGCACCCTCTTACAGCCAACCTTTTAATCTGTAATAAGGAGGAGGAAAGCTGCCTCCCGTGGGAAATGGGTAAGGAAAGGAGGTTCAACAGGATAAATCCAGTCAGCGATCCCCTATCTCAAACCTGGAAGCAGCTCCCCAGACACCCGTCATCACCAGCTTGGATTGCAGATAGTGTTTGAAAGTTGGGGCCATGCTACTAAGTATTTTACAGCAGCTGTTTAACATTCCCCTACCCAGTTATAAAACAGAAATGGGAGTAAATTACAATGGCAAAGTAAAATGAAATAAAAGCCCTCTTTTTATTCTACTAAGAGACAACACCTAATTAAGGAATACTTGAATCCCACAAAAATGCAGACCCTCCATGATGACATAAAACTCCTCTTTTAAAACTCTGGGCAAACGGAAGCCAACCCAGCTCAGACCAACCTTAGGCAGTGTCAGTCCCAGCTCACCAAGGGGCAGGGCATGACAAAGACAGCGGCCTGCTGCCCTGACTCTACCTCAGCTTAGATAGATACCCTCACAGTGGGGAGCCTCCTTTTGACTTTTATATTCTCATTTTTTGCAGGACAGAGAGTCAGGCTTGGCCCAGAGCAGTTTTTCAGCTTCCAAGTTTGCTGGTGGCAATCCAGAGCAGCACCAGATGCTGGCTTCAACAGCCATGCCCAAGTGTGCCTAACTGTCAGGGACAGCCCTTGGATCCTTTTTCCTCCTTCTCCTCTAGCACAGAAAAAAGAAAGCTTCCCTTGAAACTGTTCATCATGCACTTCCTGGAAACCTTGCATTATTGTATGCTGTACCATCACCTGACCCAAGGCTCAGGGCAATCTGCCCAAGATTTTATTGACATTTACTTCATCAGTACTTAGGTTTCTGTTCTCTGTTTGGCAATGTTCATGTGCCAGATGCATTTGCCATTTAGGGCATCCTGCAGGGGCTAGAGAAATATAACCCAATGAGATTAACCTGTCCCGACCACATAGCTGCATATGGGAACATAGCTGTGAGGTTTGATGCTTGCAGGTGGCACCTGGGATCTTCCCAGGGGTATGAGCCTGCCAGGTAATGCTTGGAGAAGAAGCTTTGTGCTGGGTTTATGCACTCCTGCACGAGACTGCTCTTAAAGAGAAAACAGGGATAATGGGAAGATCTTAAGACCAAATACAAAAAGGAACTGTGGGCACTGAGCTCCTCCAATGGAGTAGTGAAGCAGGGAAGTGAGCAGCCCTAGCTCCCCAAGATGGTAATGAGCTGGCAAGCTAAGAATTTAGCAGCATTTTATAGCCATGTAAATAGAGCTACATTCATTGTTTTGTAAGGTACCATAAAGCATGAGTCTCTTTGCCTCTTGGCTGCTCCAGTTCTGTGTTCTCCCCAGATAGAGACCATTTCTGCTTTTGCAGCTAAAACCCCTGTAGACACAGATAACACATGCATGTACACATGTTGTTCCCAGCCCTCCCTTGCACACAGGCACTGAGCTCACCCAAATACCCTCAGATCATGTTCATTAGGAGACTAAAATCCACAGGGATTTTCCCAGGATCTAGGGGAAAGAAAAACAACCTTGAAAGGAAGGCAATACTGCTGGCATTCAGCCGCCTTCTCCCCTGAGCTCTCCAAGGACACAATCAACCCCTTACCACTGTGCAGAGCACAGGGCGCAGAGTGACAGCAAGGTCCCTTTTAATGGCAGATGTGGCTTTATATGAATGGCCTGTTTTGTAGTGTTTGCTTTATTTTTATTACCTTGCCACTTAAGAAGCAGAGTCCCAGCTTTTCTAGGGATCAAGGCATTACTCCCTCCCTTTCTCAGTTGCCTATCTGTTGAGGAACTAAGAATTTTACAAAACCCATTTATTATATCTAAATCAGAAGTGTCAGTGTGAAGGATTTGATTTTTGAAAAAGTGTTCTCAATGTCAGAAAAGATAGGGCCAAATCATAGTCAAGTCTGCTTCACCTGCTGCCCTGCCAGAAGCATCACTTGCAGCTTTCACTCTTCCCAAAGCGCCTGTGGGTCTGATAAGCTGGCTGGGACAGGGGTGGGGAGGAACACGTGTCACATCCTCTGGCTGGGCAGCTGGTCAGCCCAGATGTGGGACTGGAAAGGGTAGTGCTGAAATGAATATTCAGGGAACCTGTGCTGGTCCCTAGGGGAGAGGGACATGCACATTTTGTATAGCACCTCTTTCTGCTCCTTTGAGGAGGGCCACCTGCACCTCCTGGGAAAAGGACCCCACCTCTACCCTTGCACCACTGGGGCAGCGCCCATGCTCTGACATGACACAATGCCTTCCAGCTCAGGATTCCCCATGGCAACACTGAACTTCTGATTCACGAAGGGCAGCAGTATCATTTGCTGTGCTAGCATGAGACCCTGATGCTCCCCAATGACAAAAGGGATGGATATGTGAGCTGCTAGTGACATGGATGTGCAGGCTTGTCCATGGCTGCCAGCTCTGTGCGTGAGTGTAGATCAGTGATGACAGAAGGTGCTTGATTGATGGCTGGGTATTATGGGGGACTACGGTAGATGTTTTGTGCCAGCTTCTGTGTACCCAGTCCAGAAAACTGGGGATTATATCAAAATGGCAGTTTACAACCATGTCTAAACAAAGGTGCTTGCTTACAAGTGCAGTGAACCCAGCCATTTCCTAATGCCAGCACTACATTTGCTTTCCACATTTGCATCTGTGGCTTGTCTGAGCTCTGCATGTTGGGGAATTTAAAAACAATCATTTGTATTTTTTTCCTTGTTTCTGAATGAACCAGGCTTCTGCAGAAAAATAGCAGGGGGGAATATATTTCTGTTCAGAGATAGAGCATTCTAGTCAAGGCATTTTGAGAATAAAAGTGTAGATTTATAAAACTGTGAAGAGATAATACATGGGAAAATGATTTTTAGAATATAGAGGTAAAACCAGGATTACACTTTTCCAGAAGCAATTTGTAGACTGTGGCAAATAAGAATTGGCAAGGCAAGTGCGAAACTTGGCATATATAGATGCTATAGGGATCCTTCACCAGCCATTTAAAACAGATGATTAAGGTCACAACATGATGGTGTGCAAACATTGTGTGCATACATACACATGCACAAATGCAGACATACATGTACACTCACACATCTTTACAACCAGCACGGTGTGGTTCTTCCTTTGTTTTCAGAAGGTTTAGAAATTTTGAAGCACTCTGATAATTTACACTTACCTATAGCATCTCAACCATTGGGGTGGCACCTGGTTTATTTCTTGGTGATGTTAATGCCAGTAATTTATTTCAATGACCAGAGGGGATGTGCTATGCATTAATGATTACTTACGTGCTCTATACATATTCAGATTTTGACTCCTGAGACTGTTCACATTTAGTTTGCCAAAAGATGCTGCTGTCTCTCCAGCAGGTGTTATTAACTGGGGCAGCATTAAAGCAGCAAGCCAGGCATTGGGAGAATATCTGCAATAGCTGAGAAGGGCCAGGAACAGATTAGATACTAAACTTCACTAATGCTGAAATATACAGGGCATTATCTTGCAATGAAAGATTATTTAAAACTCGGGTCTTTGAGTGCAGAGATCATAATGGGATCTATTACATTTCAGAGCTAAAACTGTGTTGCCAGATTATAAACTCACATTTCTGTCATGGTCCAGTTGCTGCTGGCTAACCATCTCTTCAGCCACCAGTACTGCATATTTAAAGGATAGTTTGGGAGGCGTGTGAATTGGGAGGAACCAGGGATGCCAGGGAGTCAGTCTGTTTCAAGACTGACTCTTTTTGTAGCACGGGAGGGAGCGCCTGGGCCCACGGCATCGTCAGCTCAGGGGAGGCAAGGGAAGCACAGACAGAATTACTAACCACATCTCCCTCCATGACAAACTTGTTTCCCTTGTAAGAGGTGAGATGCTTCTTCAAAGCACAAAGGAGAGGGGATAACTGGCAGGTGAGGCTCTGCTTGAGCATGCAGAGATTTTCTCCCCCTTCCCTGAGGTCTATTTTTTGTGGCTGTGGCTGCCTTTGAAAGGCAGTAATGAGGTAGGAAATCTTCACACTCCTTTTGGTGTTGAAAGATTTCTGAGCAGGATTGATGCTGGATGCATGGAAAGAGAAAGTCCAAAACAGGAGCAGTATTTGGGAGTAGTGTAGACCAAAGTAGGTTTTTTTGGTAGCATACATGTAAATCACTTAATACATGTGACTACATAGACAGCAGGATCATTTACAAGTTTTCCTAAATGATGCTTCCTGTTGCTGATCACCATTGTGCAAACTTGGTTATTCTTGCTTCCAAAAGGCTATCTTCTTTTGGGTTTCTTCGAGATGATATTAAATTTTAATTGACAATACGGATTTCTACCTCAGCAACACCCTTAAGACAAATCAGAATGGCATTAGTAGGAAGAAATAATTCCCTTAGTGGAAGCTGCAAGGTATTTTTTTTCTCTCTTGTGTCAGAGAAATAAAAGTCTTCCCCCAAATCTGTTCCAAGAGACACGGTCTATGCATGGGGCTGTGAGCTGGGACCCGTAACCACTAATCCCAGCTCTGACAGACCTCCTTGGTGGCAAATCTCCCCAGCCCCCCTTTCAACACCTGTAAAATGGAGATAATGAGAACGACATCCTCCCTTCCTCAGGGTTTGAGGCATGAGCTAACGTGTGCCGAGCTCTTGGAGTCTGGTCCCACAGGCATGCCTGTGTACAACCAGCTAGCCCCGATCAACGCGCTGGTATTTTGCTGCCATTTGTTTGGCATAAATATCCCACAACAGCACAATGCTCCAGATGATCATGGGCAGGCATGTAGCAGCCATCCTTTGTTTTCTTTAAAAGGTTTCAAGCACCAAATAACATGTCTTTTTCTGGAGCTGTAGGCAAACCATTTGGCCTCCTGGCAAACAGCTTTCCTAGTCCTCATGAGCCCACAGCTCTTTGCTGGGTAGGCTTACATTGTTTTCTGCCCCTTTCTCTCAAAATGTTTATTTCAGGGAGGGGAGGGGGAAAGGCTGTGCTGTCATTTTATTTTATTTCATTTTTTGAGCCCCAGAGCTGGCAGAAAGTAGCTACCTCTGACTAAGCATGGCTGATATAGAGCAATGGCCATGGAGGGAATGCTTTCTGGATGCATGGGCTGTGTGTCTAAGATTAAGGTTGGTGTCAGAAAGAAAGCAACGCTTTTAGAGGATTTTTTATAAAGCACCCAGCAGACCCCAGCATGAAGTGACAGGAGACCTGGGAGATGCCAAAACAGCACTCTTAAGTGTGTATTTTTGTCCTTGGAGAGATTTTTTAGAAACTCTTCTATATTGGCAAACTGTCAAGAGGTGAACAGGAGAGATACTTCAGGCTGCAACATAGCACAATGGCTCATGCTATGGCCATAATAAAGGCAGGCAAGTGAAAAAAGAAAGGGGAAAAGAGGTGCTTGCTTGGCTCTTGCCTCCACACATTCTCTGTGACCTAGCCAAGCTGCTACCTTTGCTGCACAGCTGCCACCACGGTGTCCTGCAGTGTCATGGGGAAACTGTCCAGGTGCAACCAAGGCCACCAGCCCCAGACACACAGTACAATCTGTGCTGATGGTTAACTCTATCTCTGCTGCAAAACGCTGAGCAGGGCCACACTAATCGTAACAAAAGCCACTCTTCCCATTGCACCAGTAAAGTACATTTTCCTCCTCTTTTCTTGCCTAAGAAAGCCATGTTGTGACAGAGAGGGCCCAGGCCCCACTGGGGAATTTAAGAATTTAAGAGAGCTGAAGTGATACCCACCTTCTGTCCTGTTACTCCGTGTTGGAGACAGCATGCTACGTCTGTCCGTCTTTCATCTGTCCTGTTTTTTAGATCAGCCTTGTTCTTGTTATTTGTACCATAGGTAAAACCAAGGAGCCTCCCAATTCACTGTGGTAGTAGTAGTAAAAATAGTAATTATAATTATATTAAGAGACTGGACTGTAGCCAAAACAAAATTCTTTTCCACACATTCCTATTTAGGTGTAATCCATTAAACTGCAATTTTATAACCCAGAGGCTGGAATAAGCAAAGGCATAGTTATATGCATATTTATTTTATATTAGCTCGTTTTTACATGAGTGTGAGTATCATTACCTAGCAGTAAGAATTTATTCTCCTGCGTTCGCTGGGATATGCATACATAGCAGTGTGCCATTTACACAGTAAATGTTAAATGACTTTAGTTTATTTATTCTGGGTGGTGCACAGGTTGCCTGACCTTTTTTTGGTCAACTGCAAGCTGGTCTAACTCTTTTATGGCATTGGAAAGGATGACCAGGCTTATAACTACACAGAGGCAAGGAATTGGCCCTTGCCACTTGTAGCTTCAAAAAGCCCCCCCAAAAAACCCAATTAAGACTAATTGCATGAGGTGCTACCACTTCCCTCCTCTGATGTGGCATCTTCCATAGCAGCAGATTGTCTTTCTGGCTCATCCAACCCTGGAGTCAGGCCGTTGTCATGAGCTGACTTTTTCCCCTCTGGTATTTTGGCTCTGGGTCTCTAGGTTGGAGGTCACAGTTTTCAGCACCTGCTAATAATTTTTTTAACAGATTTTTTTAACAGCAAATACAATCTGCTGTAGCCTGGTTCAAACACAGACCACAGGGTTCATTTGCCTTAGAGATGGGTGGTAATGATGTCTATTGTTTTAGCAATTATGTTACCTTCCTTGAAGATGGTGGTCAATGTAGCAACTTTGCACAGAGGAGAAGAATGCCGTGTGTGAGCTCTCCTCTTTCTGTTCCAGCAGCAACCAGCTCTTCCACCAGTATGGGTAGGAGAATCCACACTGCCAAGAACTATAATTTGCATTATTTAAAAAAAAAAATTTCAAATCCAAAGGAGACATTGAATATGTGCAGGTTCAAATTGCACCACCACCATGGTGAGAATTCAGATGCTCTGTTCCTCACAGAGTTCATGTCTAAAACAAGTCTTGACATAAAACTCCACTTCAATATTTCTGGCAGCTCTCTGTCCCACGACTTCCACTACCCTTTGTTAAGCAAGTCCTCTGCCCCCCTCCCCTGATTTTTTTTTTTGCGATAGTGTGTGTATTTTAATCCAATATAACTATTTGTTCTCATAGCCTTCCCTGGTCAGCAGGAAGTAATGGGACCTCTGAACAGCTTTTGAGAGGCAAGAGAAATAAATAAAATACAAGGAAATTAAAAGAATAACAAAGAACATACCATCCAGAGCAGGTTTCCATTAGGCTCAGGAGGCAAATGACAACAGGCGTGGAAGGCTGTAGGTGAGACAAAATATCTCATAAGGTCTTGTCACTCTCTGATGACACTAGCTAGAAATAAATATGCCTTCTTGTCTTTCTCCTGAGTTCTAAGCTGATAGAAAGTAGAAATCAGGAAAAATATAGAAGGATCAACAATTGGAGCTTCTTCCACTGCCTTTTCCTACTATATATTCCTACGTATGTCTGCCATATAACATCAGCCAGGTCTCTGTGCTGGTAACTGGTGTGGGAGAGCTGCATTGCCTTCCTTCAAGAAGTACTTGTTCATCCTCATCCCAACCCACAGGTGATGGGTACATGTGATTTTCCCCCATCTTGCATTCATAAGTTACCTTTAGGCTCTCTTTCACAAATTAATTACTATCAAGCATACCCATCATAGGGTCAGAGAGTCCAGGAGAATGTTATTCCCATGCTTCCCCCCCCCCCTTTTTTTTTTCTGCTTGCAATACTCCTTTTCAAATTCAGAAACTAAAGTTATTTTCCTGCCAATGTTTTCTGCTTCCATGTGGCAAACATTTTTGTTTCCAGTGGAGCAGAAGCCAACATGGCTGCCTTGAGCATACACTGGTTTTGTGTATCCTGTCAACGATTTCCTAGACAAAGTGAACAGTCCTGAGATCTGTTCTACCTCCCACTAACCCACTTGTGTTTCAACCCTCAGTTTTCATGCATCATACATGAACCTAAGGCAAGGTACTGGCTACTTTTTCTTGTAAATACGATTTTGAGGACTGCTTGTTTTATCAGAACTATGAAACTTTTTCCAACTTTTCCACGTACCTTTTCAAGCCTGGCTATGTCTGAGTGACTACTCATCTTAGTTGCTCAGGTCTCAGATAAATGGATCATTTATCCTAATTGCTCATTGTGTTAACTTTTTGTGAAGACTCTGACCTGTACAAAATACAGATGACTGTTGTTGCAAGGTCTGAGACAGTGCAACGAGCTAGTGTGTATCTTGTTATCCTTTACAGATGGAGGAAGTGAATGGGCTGTAGAAGTGCACTGGCAGTGTTAGTGCATACGATTTTCCTTTTTGTTAGGCACCCAGCACATGCATCTTTGGAGACAGGATTGCTGGCTTGGTGGCCATTCCCCATCCTGGACTACAATTGTTGTTCTTAACGAAAGCAGGAAGCATAAGGGAAACGAATTTCAAGACAAGCAGATTTTTCTTGTCAGTGCATCTTAAATATTCCTGTCAGTTGTTCTTGCAACATTCATATTCTTTCATGTAAGTGCATTTATAAAATCAACAAGTATAGTTGTTGTATGTGCTTGTTAATATATAGGGCTATGCACCGCTTCTGGATAAAATCCATTGCTGTGGATGAATATAATCTTGAAACACATATGTCCCTTTGCCATGGGATCTTGCATAATGAACTGGAGATGGGTTCATTAGTTCATTAGATATATGTCATATATCTGCTTGTGTCTCTTAAGGGGCTTAATTTGGAGTCAATAGCTCGAGGTCCTAAGGAAATATGTTAGATTGGTTCTCTCTGCTTTCTGCTTTGTTTTCATACTTTGCACTCTGGAGAACAACAAGTATAATACTACCTGTGTACTGTTCCTTTTTCACATAGTATGAGCATTGCATTGCTCTGCTGAATATTTTTTAGCTGTTTCTAAGGTTATAGAAAAATACCCCTCTTTGCTTCACAGGAATACCTTTTAAATACTAGACGTTAGATATGGGCTGGGTTTTTCAAGCATTGAATCAGGTGATCATGGGTGGATTTTTGCATGCTAAGATAGAATAGATGTAAAATGAAACAAGATTTCAGCTCATAGCATAGGCTAAGTGCCAACTTCCAAAACCTGTATTTCAGTGTATGTCTTAAGTTTTGCTTCACTCTTTGTGGTATCATTGTTTACTGTGTTGTCAACAGATTTTTTTCCGCTATACCTCTGCCATTATGATACATGTACTGATGACTGCTTAACTCTTGCCAAAACCTGTCTCCCATATTGTGAATAAATTGCAGCTTGAAGTTGCCACATTTTAATCCCATTGAGGAATCACTGTTTATATTTATTATGGTGTTGTTATGGTTCTGCCATGGTGGAATTTGAGTGTGATTCTGTTACTTTCAGCAAGTCCATGAAAAAATTATGATATCTTGTCCTCTGATCTGCCATCTATAAATCAAAGAATATGATCTGACATATAGCTAGTCCAGTAATTGCCAAAGGCCAGTTGGAACAAGCCCAAAATGATGTTGAAAAATAGCTGACAAACCCATGATCACTTGAGTCAGAATGTGCCCCTGCAATTTCATTCAAATAAATCAAATAATGCCTCTGAAAGTGACTCTTGCTTCACGTTTGCCCTCTTCTTTTGGAGATACTTTTTTTCTATCACTGGATTAGACATCATGACAGAGCAGTAGTCCTGAGAATTGCAGAGATTCATTCTGTGACCAACTGGAGCCTTGGATCTGTGGCACCGACGCTTTCTATCAGCCATATGCTGGCAGGGCAGGGACAGAAGTGAGTTTGGAGACTGGCAGCCAGTGGGTATAGCATGAAAACAAAGGCTGGGACTGGTGGCAATGATCTGAAAGCTTTTGTTTTCACAGCACCTTTCAAGGGAAGGATGAAGCAATATATGGAATGAAAGGAAGGGAAAGACCAGACAGGCTGGATGTCTTTTCTAGACGTCTCAGCAAGTACTGGGGGACATGCACCTTGGCAGCTAGCTGGACCCGAGAAGCTCAGAGAAGTCCACCAGGATGTAAGGGACAGGAATGAATGCAAGCCATCTTACCCCAACCCTGAGGTCTGATGAAGCCAGGTGGTCATTGCTGCAGTCCTTACCCAAGCAAGGCTCTCCTTGGACCAGTGACACCTTGGTCTCTGTACAGACTGCAGATTTTGGACTCTGACATACCCTGTGGTGGCTGGTTTCTGAAAAAAAAATGATGCTGCAAGGCCATTGCTCAGGGCTTCACCAGGAGAGAGAGAGGACAGGGGGAAGGGATGTCTCCAAATGAGAAATAGTTGGGTTTTTTTAAATGAGCGATTCGTTGGCTTCAGGCAAATAGCAGAAGGTTTTGCTGAAAAGACTTCTTTATGGGATTGTGGTTTTGCTTGGGGTAGCTGAGAGAAGTCTGTAAACCCCAGGAGCTCAAGGAGTTTGACACGTTTGACAGGCCTTCCTGCTACTTATGAACAGGAGGCCAGAGCAAGTGTTCCTGAGATCACCTCCCTGTTTTCAATCAAATCATGCTGGCAAGCCAGAGGAAGAGAGAAACTGTTTTCTTTCCCCATTTTATTTTCTTATTTAAAGACTATCTTAGAAATCTTAATTTCTGGATCTTTTAAATGTATTTTCTGGGCTCCCCTCAATACAAAATTCCTGTCAACCTTTCTAGGCTTTCAATTAGACCCTTCCACAGATCCTTGAGCACCTTAAAATCATTACAGCAATAATCATTAGTGACAATAGGAGAGCCACACCGAAGACTGGTGCACATAATCTCTAAAGAACATGTGAGCTCTAAAGAGCCACACTCTTACCTGGACCACATTTACCACTGTCATCCATTCTTGTGTCTGCTTACCCTACCGTGCTTCACATGCTGCCCTGCCACAAAATTAGAAAATAACAAAAATTATGACAATTATAAAAATTATGAACAAAAATAATTAAAATAATGAAAATGAAAACAACTGTAGAGCTGTATCTGTGCCATGTACAATGATAGGGCTGCAGCTCCCGGTGCTGAAATGGAGAAGAGCCCTCTTTTCTCTCCCTGTGTCAACCTATGCCTATACACCACTCCTTATCTTACCCACTAAAGGGAGTGAGTGCTTCTAATTAACATCACATACTCCCCGAGTTTGCAAAGCAAAGGGCTTGGATTTCTGCTGTAACAGTAGTGGTTGTTGCTGCAATACTTAAACCATCACTGGTCAGAGAGCTGTTGCAGTGCTTGAGCTGGAGGTCACTGCCCTGCAAAGAGAAAGCCTGGAAAGAATCAGTAATTAATGAAAAATGTACACATAGGGAGGAATTTCCTATTTCTTTGAATTATGGTAATTTAATTTAAAGAAAATCCAGTGACAGCATCCTAGGAATTAAATGCTGTTTTGTAAATCTCTGTGGTGAAAAGATGTTTAGCTGAAAATCAGCTGAATTCTTCTTACTCTAGTTTCTAATTGTACCTTCAGTTCCTAACCCAGCCCAAAGCTTGGGAAACCGAAATGAGCTCTGATAACATGAACAGAATGCTTAGGGCAGAACAAACCCAAGAGATTAAGTTAAACTTGCCAGCTGAAGCAAGCTTCTGAGCTTTATCAAACATGCAAGCTGGAGAAAACTCTGGAGCCAGCATGTGAGCCTGCTAATATCTTCCGCAAAATCTTCCAACCACAAGGAGCTTCTCAGACCTGAGTAAGTCTCCTACCTCCTGAAGAGAAGGAGCAGCTTAGCTCCAGAGGCCAGCCTGGTAATTCCATAGCCTTATCCCTGGCAGCACCTGACCAGCCCACCTTATGCAGCTGGCCCAGCAGGGAGGCTCATGGGCAAGCCACTTTATTTAGCACCAGCTCAAAAAGTAGAAATTATAATCCCATAGGCAGAGCACCAGAAAAGGCTAGTTGGACTGAGAAAAGAAAAGCAAGCCTTTAATGTAAACTCTNTTTTTATTTGCATCTCTGTACCTTTTTTAGCATAAAAGAATTTACTATAGCATAAAAAATCAATAGAAGAAACTTCAGGGTGCACCTAGTCCACCCCTCATCAAGGTCCTGTGGTGGATGCTTGCCTAGCCTGCTCTAAAGAAAACATATCCCTTTCCTTTAGTAACTCATTGTGCAACTAGTCTTCAGTTAGATTCTTTTTTTTTTTTACAAATAGTAAAGATGTTCACACTTTGCTGCAAATTAAATACTATTTCAGCCTATCCTCTTGTCTACGGACGAATTCACTCTAGAGAATGAGAGAATAGGCATGTGTCTGTCCTCTCCATCCCCACTCCTCAGACATTTCTCAGCCACTCTCCACCAGTATTTCCTCACCTCCTAGGCCATGTCTCTGTTAGCATTTGCTTTGAAATTGTGGTCCATGCCCATCCACTTTTTACTTGCAGTTGGTTCTTTGTTTAGTTTGGTAACTGGATGTGCCAGAGCAAAAGTAGTGTAAGGGCTTCCACAGACAGCTCCAGAGAAAAATCATCTTAGATGAGGTTTTACCATGGGAAGAAATGGTTTATCAGATATTCTAGGACCGAATGGGAGGCATGCATGGAAAGGGAGCTGCAAAGGCAGAACTCAGTGGGTTCTGCCAGCTCCTTTTCAAATGCCATCAGGAGCCTTAGGGATGCAAAGAGGAGCACATTGAACCCACAATGCAGTTGATGGGGTTCAGCCCTATGTTTACTTCTGTGCTAACAGATATGAAATATGATGTAGAAGCAAAAAATGATTTCTGCTTTTGCCCATAACACTGACTTACAACTAACCTCAGATCTCTGCTGATTTCTGCCCCAGTTTTATGCACTGTATCAGGAGGGAAAGCCATGGCTTCTATTTTCACACTTGGTTCTCACATGAAATAATGGGGAGGGCAGGAGGGAGGAAGATGCAGCTGCAAAAACAGTCAGTGCAACATAAAAATCCCTATTGTTTTGTTGTAGTTCTTAGTGCCCTTCAACTTCTGGGCACAGGCAAGGCCTCCCCCTGCTCAGGTTCAATACGCAGGGGAGCCTTGAGGCTCAGAGCTCCCTTCCCACTTTGCCTAAGCCTTGCCATCAATTGTGCTTTTGTTCATGGAAAAAAAATTAGCCCAATGCATGCTAATTTATAGCCAGGGAAGCAATTAAAAAAAATTTTATTATCCTTTCCCCCCTGCCTCTCAAATGGAGTGTTACAGCAGCAGGGTTTTTTGGTAAACTTGACACAAAGTGATGTCAGTGATGGGGAAGCAAGGCCAGGAACCAAGCACAGATCTTTACATCTCCCCTTCATGTGAAATGGGACAGCCTTTCAATTTTCTCTGTCTGCCTATACTTGGGAATGTGTGTGCTTTAGGAAAACCTAGGCACAAAGTCACACTTATTTCCTTAGGCTTTGACAGTAAATGCACACTTGTACACATTGCCCTTCACTTTAACAAATGCTAGTTAAATATTAAAGAAAGAACTCTCTAATATAGCAATGATGAGACATATTTGCCTTCTATTACTGAAGTTATTGCATGCCTTTTTCTGTAAATTAAGCCATATCCTTAATATTCAACAAAATATTAGACATCAATTAATCCATATGGTTAAGTCAGTTAACCCAGTTGGCCTCTGGATTTTGTAACTCTTTGGAAAATCTTAGAACAGTACCAATAGAGATTTTGCCATTAGCACAGGACTGGCATTTTCTTTCAGGAGGAGCTGTTTTTTTTCAAAACCGATTGTAAAGAAAGCAATAGATGTCTATACCTACTACATAAGTGGTCTCTGAGTGGAGCCATGACATGGAGTTGAAAG